>BOPP01000075.1:2711162-2738264 GCA_017312745.1 Gryllus bimaculatus
GGGGAGGGGAGGAGTGGGGCGGGGCGCGCGCTGCAGGACGAGGCAGCCTTGCCTGGTGCGGACTTCTCCCCGCTTCCTGTATCGATTTCGTTTAGCCGCGTTCGCCGGCATAGGAGGCCGCCGCGCCAGAAAATTTCGCGAGAGCTCGTTGATTTGATGCCGGGCGGGGGCGGGGGCGGGGCCGTGGTCGCATGACTGCTCCGACTGACGCGTGATCTTTCGCTTCCTTTGCGTCGCCGCAAGTACATTTTTTTCTGTTTTTGGTCTCAAAAAGTGCGCTTTTGGTTGTAGCTTAGTGCTTGTGTGGTCGAATGGTAATACATTTTCCTTTCCAATTAAACATAACTGATCGCTGCAGCATAATATGTGTACGTTAATTAGTTATTGATGGATATTAGGAGTAATGGAAATGTCATGATGAGTTATAAATAATAAGGGAGTAGCAGAGTATCCACCGATTTGATGAGAAAATAATCAAAATAACCATGATAGAGATATTACTAAATAATGTTTATATTAATATGTGTCCAGTTAAGTAGCAATGTATGGATTACACCAAGAACATATCTACTTATAATGTGCTAACAATGTATTTTTACTGCAAGGAAAACGAATACAATGTTTGGTGAGCATTTTTCTTGCTACTTACTAAGTAAAATCATTCAAATGAATCGCATTAAATGGTAGGAAAATATTCGCGAAGCCCAGTTATCATACCATTTCGCGTTAACTTCTTCCATTTCTAATACACATAGTCTTCCATTCTGGATTTATTGCATTCTTTACTTCACGCAATTTCTCAAAATATAAACCAAAGACCACCCGTAGCGCAGAGGTTTTAGAGAGATATTTCCGCTGCATAATGGGGATCTTAAACCTGCGAACACTTCTAAGAATTCAGAAATGGCGGCGTGTTAGAGGTAATAATAGCGTTCCTTAACGACTGCCACTTTAGTAGGTGGGGTGCGCGGTATTCTCACATTCTTAGCGTTATTCTTGGTCGCCGTGGTGCTCGGTGACGCTCCTCTGCCCACTTGATAATTTTGCTTGTCCCCATCCGCCCTTCCTCTATTAACGTTCTGCAAAATGTGCTCTCTTAGTGGTTGAGCTTTACATTTTTCATAAAATATACCTTAATATTAACACAATAATTTCCATGTTATTTTAATGTATGTGCATGTCACGTTGCCATTGTTTTTAGTTTTTTCGTTTGATTCTCTTTCAGCTCGTCTCTTGTGTCCCGGACGATATTCTTGGCTGAGACTAGGGGCTCAACCACAAGGAATCAGTGATTTTTCTCTTATACGTACTCTGAACCGACCACAATCCAAATGAAAAAGGTACCGATTTGCAGAGAAGTTTTGTACATACTACAAGGGAAGCTTGCAATGTTTGTGCTCATACTTTATCGGGCCTATTCACGCTGTCTTGGGACTTGGAGGAGTTTGCTTCTTTCTCCAACATACTTGTGTAGTCTGTGTGGCGTTCTTTTCAAAAGGTCCTTCGGGATCGAAATCTTCTCTTCAATTTCTGTGCACTGTGTGATTTCCTCGCCCTATGTTTTTATCACAATGCAAATTAAGCGTGTGTCACATGTTAACAGCTATCATCAGTGTTTGCAAGAGTGAAACTAGCAGAGTTCGTAATTAACGTTAGCTTTCGACGCCATAGGCCGTGCTTTTAACACGTTAAAAGTCATAGACCCCCCCACTTCTATAATGCTATTAAAATAATTCCTGTGTGCCACAGCCGTTTCCGCGAAAATGCTCTGTAATAAAATCTTTTGGGAACACTGCAATGCCGTTATACGTTTGCCTGTCGCGCAACAATGCGAACAAAACACGCCGCTAAACCGCACGCCACGCCGACAAATGCGGCGCGCGTTGCGCGTCCTGGCAAATTCTTTTCGCTTCTGTATAAAAATCACTCTTTCCTTGTGGTCTTTTCCGCTCGCGTTCCCGCTTGCGTTCGCGCGCGCACGCCCACTTGTCTCTTTCGCCTGCCTTCTCTTCTCCTGCGCCCTTTGCGCTGGCGGTGGCGGTGTCTGCAGCTGGTGGTGGTGGTGGTGGTGGTGGTGGTTGTGGTGGTGGTGGTGGTTAGTGGTCAGCGCAGGGGTTGTCTACCGCCTCTCGCCGCCCGCCCGGCGGCCGCGCGGGCGCCCACACAGGACATGTGTTGGAGAAATTGTTTTACAGCTGCCCTATTTCCATAAAACAGTAAAAGAATACGCTACAAACGAAAGAAATATACGACAGCGTGCGAGGGGAGGTGTTTGCGCTGTTTGTGTTCCAGGCTGCCCCTCGTCGTCCTGCCCCCGCCCCTACAGCGTGTACCGTCTTCGTGATGCCCGCGCGGGTATCGGGCGCCGTGTAAATATTATATAGTCTTCGTTTCCTGCACGTTGCAACGTCCGGCCGATCCTATAACCGATATGAACCGGTTTGTGGCAGCATGCATTTAGTGTGTCTCGTTGCGGAGTTTACTTCCCTCTAATGTACCCACGAGATGGTCAACCGGTTTTTTCCCTTAACTTTCTGAGCGATAATTTGAAACAAGACAAAAGTTAACCACCTTGAATATGTCGTTCGATTTTTTTTCGTAGATTATTGATTGTACGCTACGAGTCATTTTTTTAATGATTGCTGTAATGTAAATATTCTTTCAGGAATGCGATGACTGATTTAGAAATCTACGACGCCCTACTTATTTAAAAAGCTTTCTCCTAAATCTTCATAAAAAGGAACACCGCGGTATGGAAAACAGCTCTAGAAGCTACTCCGGCCGCATATGTATATTATACCAGGCATACTCCGGCTCATTTTATGCGTTTTAAGTTATACAGCAGAGCTCAAGATGGATAGATAGAGCGACAAAGACCGCGAATGAATGCCGCCTCGAGAAAGAAAAAAACGCGGTCGGAATCATACCAGATGGTATTAAACTTAAGGCGAAATGGCAAATCTTAAATTAAACATATGCAAATGTATATAAAGCTGTCATACAGTTGTAGATTTTTGCGTCCGTAACGTTCGTCTGACTTTGTTTTTATTGAGCCGCTTTTTAACATGGAGCAGGCCCTAAACACAAGACGATCACCATGCGAAAAGATGACGCGAGCTCGGCCCCGAGGATTCAACATGTCTGCATCTTAAATCAAAGCCGTCAATCGAGCGGGCCTTGGCTACAGCGCGCCCTATATATAGCTGACGCGTGCTGACGTGGTCTCCATGGCAACTGCCTGGAGCCCCGCCGCCGCCTAAGAAAAAAATCCCCGTGTCTTTCGGGTTAGTTTTCCGTAAAACTATAAATTAAAGAACGGTTGACGTTATATTTATTTTTAATGTTTGTTTCTCGTCGACGCAAAGATTTTTAATCCAGCCCCCCTTCGCGGGCCCCGTCCGCTAGCGAACGCGTGTGTTTGTGTGTGGCTGTGGACATAAACCTGCGGTCTAATAAAACGCGCTTTAAAACGAACGTTTAACGACTGTATCTTGTATGATTGGCATATGTGAATATTCTAGCAGTCCGCCTGCTTCTCTGCTTTAATGCACGTTATATGAGCGACGGGTCGACGACGGACTGCCCCTTCAACCTCGCAGTCTCCGTCACTCCCCTCCCCCCCTCCACTCCACTGCCCGCCACCCCAGCGGCCAATCGGCCGCCCCCTCACGTCACGGCTAGGACCGGCCCACCGCTCCCCCTTCTAGGATAATTATCCAACTTATTGTCCTAATGCACCGCCGCTACCACCCCATTCTGTTCAGTGTCGTTCCTTACATTTTTGACCTGTTCTTAGTTTCATCATCCACCCATCTCCCTTGGTTTTGCTGAGACTTGCTCGATCCTCAGACCTGTTGATCTAACGCCATGAAGTTAAGTATTGTTATACATTGCATCAGTTCTTTTATTCAATGATGCCTCTCATGAACGAGACGTTTGAGTGTTCATTGTCATAAAAAATAATAATTTTAATATTCCTTTAACAAGAAAAGCTTTTTGTTGCATGTTTTCTCAGGGCGCTTGTGTTAACCATTTGAAACTGTAAATAAGTTGTAAGTTCCATTGCCTGGATAATCTACAAAGACTTAACTGCTTATACACAAGTTAACTTTTGTGCCTCCGATAAAAACCTCATTTACAATTATTTTACTGGGCGATATTTTTATGGATATCCAAAATCTGTTATTGAAACTAACGACGAAAGTGTAGCTCATTGTATTTCACAAAAACTCAAGCTGACGACGAAGCTTTCTCATATTCTCACAGCGTCGCTCTTAATCACCGGCTAACGACACAATGGATCGATTGCTTGTTGTTCTCGTCACTACGACGCAACTCACTACAGCAGCTTGTGAATGAAGCGAAACATTGTAGAATGTTTCGCGATAATTCTTCTGACTGAAGTCTGTTATTACCCGCATTAAACATTTTTACTTCCCGTATCCACTGCAAAAAGATTCCTCTGGCACTGGGGCAGGCGTGCCGTGCAGCCGACCGCAATATTTCGTCGTCGACGCAGCAAATAGACCTCGATTTCCCCCAGAGAACTTGATTGAAAACGCTGTTCAGCTGTGGAGTTTAAATTTACCGAACCGCCGGTGAATAAACGTTGGGCGCGGGGGACTTGATTTGCTTTATAAATCGAATGAATGGCCTTAAACGATATCGGAATATTGCCGCCGATATCGAAATATTGATTGATGGCTCCCCCCGCTCCTGCGGCGCGCTTGAGGCGCTCTTCGCGGTTTGTCGCCGCACGCGATCGCTAACCGCCTCTCCCCCTTCCCTCGCTCACACTCACGCACGCACACACACACGCACGCACGTCGCCTCACCAGGTGGCGAGTTGCAGGAGCCCGCGGCGGTAGAGGAAAGCTGGACCGCTACTAATTCGGGCAGTTTGAACACTTGTATAACTTCCTACAATTCGGATGAAGTTTTTGTATTAGAACATGTGTTCCTCCCTTCCTTCGTGGGTAGTTTTATCGCCAGTTGCCGTTAATCCGACCCGAGCGTCTTACGCGACTTACATTAATTTGCTCTGACGCACAATTTTTATGTTGTCCATGACTTGGGCAGTTCATTTAGGGTTACGAACCTCGCAACATTTTCATGAAATACAGTAAAAAATCTAAATTAAGAACCTTCATTCTAATATATTCCCAGCCATTATACGTACAGCCGTATCTTCTTAAAAAATTCCAATTCAACTTTCCAAAGCAAAGTACTTGGCTTATGAGAATTTATCATTGTGCATTATCTCCAATTATTTGGCATACTTGTGACTGAAACTCGTACATTGAAATGTGTTAGTGATATTTGTTTTCCCTCGAAGACGAGAACTGAGTCATAAGCACTGCAGAGGAACGCGGCAGAGGAGAAGGGCGGTGTCAAATGGATTGAGTCGAATGGGTGTAGAGGCAACCACGAGTTACTATTTGCAGCGGCAGATTCGGCAGCGGGTGTATCTCTCACACGCAGTGCTTGCGAGAAATAGTTTCATATTATGCACTGTTCGGTCGCTCGCTTCCTCACTGGCTGGCTCGCTCATTCGCTCTCCAGAGCCGGGCCATGTCACTCGCTCTAATTCTCCTCTCTCTCTCATCGCTCTCTTTGTCCCGCCCTCTCTTCCCTCTCACCTGGCCGCGCCGGCTTACGGAACAGCCCCCTCCCCCGCCCCTCCGCCCCCACCGGGTCGACCTCCGCCCTCGCGCCAGCCCTATCACTTCACCAACTACCAATAAACAGTTTCACACAGATAAACACGAGAGCGCTGGGGGTGCACAATGGAATAGAAAACAATTTTCTGGGAACCGGAATTAATTCCTGCGCTACGGCGTAGGCCATTGAGGTTATGAATGGAGGAGGAATCGTCTGGCGTGAAACAATAATTTCTGGGTTGACTTAACGGGTGGGTACGCATAACGTTGTGTGTTTGTTCTTCGATGTGTTTGCCTCTATCTGCGACGCCGGGGCGAGGCTGGAGGCGGGGGCGTGGTGGCGCGACCCGCTCCGTCGCAGCTCCTCGTAATCGCTTTGGGGGCTTCCTGCAAATATTTTCCTTCTTATTACCTCGCAACGGGGGGTAGAAAGACGCGTCTAGATTTTGCCTGTAAATCGTCGTTGGAGGATTTAATTATGATTCAGTTAATTATGCAAAGACAGAAGTATTAGCTAGCTCACCTAGCCTTCTATGAGATCTTGCAGCAGCTCCCCGGCGCCCTTAATAAGGCAATTGAGATAAGACCGGTGGTAGGGGCCGGAGTTGCTGGCGGCAGATTACGTGCCCTGGCCGCCACCGCCGCCGCCATCGCCGCGCCGTTTGCAGGGGGCCGTTTCGCTCGCGATGCGCGATTGTCGCGAGGAATTCTCCCTCGCTCTCCGCTGTTTCCGACGGACACGCGGAAGATCCAAAACCAACTCGCTCGCCCATCGATCGCTTGGTGCCTCGTAACCTCAACCAGCCTTTTTTTCTGTTGAAAGCTCACATGTGTTCACAAAGTAAAATAGCATAATTGAAAATGAAATATTCGTTTGTAACGAAGACGGTGTTTTTTCGCAATTACGGGGTGACGCAAAATAAATGTCACAAACTTCTATGGCAAATACACGAGGCAAGCATGACAACTATCTGCCAGTGAAAATTTCATATAAAGAGATAATACATGTGATATTTGCTTCTTATTGATAGGCAGCTCATTATCTATTGATTTTGTTTTCCTGTCTGCTTGATCGTTTACTTAACAATCATAGACAAATGGCACGCATGTAACTTCGTTATTTGACATTATCACCACAAGTTTATGGGCAAAATCTTTTCATTTTCGACCTCTGTATTCCTCGAGTTTTGAAATATTTATTCAGTGAAATATATATATTAAAAGTGTTTTGTGACGGTGACGACTAAACAGACCTAAAAATTACACACAGTTCTAAATTTTTTTTTTGAAATACGCAAATTCAAGTCGGAAAATAATCAATAATTTGTTGGTAATTCAGAAGTAAAAAGCAAATCATGGACTCTATATCATTACCTGAAATAATTAATATCAACCAACAGCATTCTATGAATGTATCCCCAGAAATTAAGCAGTGAAAAATTAGTTCAGACAATTCGTCCCATTTCTGAACCTGAACTTCGACACCTGCCTCCACGGACTAACCCTGCTCAACCGCAATCAATTCGACCGGCAGGTTGCTCGACGCAATCGCTGAAAATCCTCAGCTTCAGTCGCCCCCCCCCCCTTCCAACGATAACGGGTGAAGGCGGAGTTTCCCAACGAGCAAGTCGTTGCATCGATTGTCGTACACTACGTATGCCTTGGTAATTTTCGTCTACGGCGGTCGCTATCAGATAGAACAAAATAATTGGCAGCGCTTTACGAGTGTTATCTCCCGCGGCATCTAAAGTGTTTCGAGTGCGGAGAGGCTCGGTCGAGTCGATGCGGCGTGCGCTGCGCTTCTGTTCGCCATCGCGTAGTGTGCGCCTCCGCCGTTAGTCGATGGCTGTAGGGAGCTTGCTGCGATTGCTGTAGGGAGAGACTTACGATAGGTGGGACGAGATGTAGCACGCGTTTTGAACTGGAAGCTGCTTTTCGTTTAGACTTGCGACTTTTCCTGAACATACTAGTGAATATGAATGATCAGTCACGTTAAAAAAAGTTCTGAAAGTGAACAAAACGAAAATTATGAGTTCGTGTTGTAATAAGGATTGATTGATTTTGAAAATATTTCAAAAATAGATATGCTATTTATCTGATATTTTTTGTATTTTCGTGTAAATTGGCTGAAATACTAAATACACTCCGTGAACAAAATCCTAGATAAATGATTGTTAAACACTTGCAGTATATTCCCAGAAAATTGTGGTATTTCTTTGGAGAAAGGAAAAACGCCGTTAAAGAACAGTTGTGAGAACTGCACTTATCAGCACTTGTTGAAGGCTGACTTTAACAATTATTTGTTTTGCAGATAGCAGAAAGAGTCTTCTTTGCAAATCATAAATATGGGCGTTAGGAGGTGGAAGTGACTAATGTGTATCTAAAATGGAAGGCACGTAGGTTGGCACTTCGTAGTTGTCGTTGGAGTGACAAAAATATTCGTAGAAGGATAGTGTGACAAGATGACAAAAGGTTCCCTTCCACGAGCAATTAACCACCGAGTACATCGTATATCCACGAAGTCGCGAGGATGAGGACTTCCGTGTACTATTTCAAGTTCCGAATCATCAGATCCGAGGTTTTCCTGCAATCCGGTTACCTCTTACATCCCTAGACAAAAGAGACCTCTCAGCGGAGAAAAGCGCCGTAACACCCACCATTTCCTGCGCACCTCTATCCACCCGGCAGAGGTTATGCAAAGCGAAAGGCCAACCGCAGTGCTACACCGATCGGAAGGTCTTGTGCAGGTGCTATTAGGGTCATTGCGCAGCCTCGCTTCGTCACGCACGCACGGGGCGTCTTCCCTGGCGGCGGCGGCGGCGGCAGCCGTGCGTGTGCGCATGTGTGAGGGCGCGCGAGCGCGTGTCTGTGTGTGATTTTGTACTCTCGGTTCCTCTCTTCTCAAGAACATTGAAGTCTTATTGAGGGTAACAGGAAACAACCGACATAAATTCTGTGTCTTTTTATTCGTGCCTTCTGGTTTATTTTCCTCACTTTTTCCCGTTCCGTCTCCGTCGTCGGCGCGGCGTTCGGCCGAGATTTCCTAAAGCCATATAACCCGCGGGAGAACACGGGGGCTCTTGCCACGCGGCGGCCGCGGAGGCGGCGAAGAGGGGTTTGGGTGCGGGGCCTGGGTGTCGGCGTGCCCCACGGAAGGTCATGACACGTGTTGGTAGGTCACGTCTCATGGATGCGTGTAAGATTAGCACATGAGCGAAATATGAGCTTGTTCCAGCGTTCGCGTGACGAAAATAGAATTTGTCTGAATAGTTACCCAGTCACGTAATATCAAAAAGAAAGTAGTTAAACGTGAGGTTAAACCCCATAATTATTTCCAATATTATCATATACGAATTACAATATTATTATCACTTCTTGTGAGCAGGACGAGTCAAACCGTATTTTCAAATAATGAGTTAATTAGTTCATCATTCTTAACTCCACTAAAGAATTTTTAAGATGTGCTATTTTTTTAACGGTTCTCATTGTATTTACAACAAACCACAAATTGTGGGAAAAGTAACTTGAACGCCTTACGGGTGCGGGAGCGCTAGGCGGCGTCAGCAGGCGTGAAGCAACCGATGGTCGAATCCACTGCCTCGCAATCACGCTCACCGCCGCCGCGCATCGCGTCCTGTATTTTTGCTGCTCGCCTGGCTACATCCCGATGCCGCGTCTTCGGCGTCGTGCCCAATCGTAAATCGGCACTAAACGCGTAAAAACAGCGCGGGGCCTTGTAATTGACCGGTCGCGCTCTTGTTATGAGTCCTATAAAATTTCCGAAGCTCTCCTCGGGCGGGGCGGAAACGACTGAGGGGTGGGGGGATATCGGAAGAAGGGGGTGGGGAATCTGGAATGTGCGGGGAGGTTTGGGAGCTAACGAGATTGGACAGTGGCAAGAGTAATGACAGGATTCGATGTGGTGAAGGTGGAATGTCGGTGAGTTTCTTGATAGCACGATGTGAGAACGGCGCCATGGACGCGATCGCAACTCCAAAACCCGCGAACCGTCCTAGTGGGGCCAGCAGACGCAGTGGAGGAGGAGCGGGGGGGGGGGGGGGCAGCGAGGATCACAAGCCCCACGTCCTCTGGCGGCTTTTTGCCGCGCGGGCGAACAAGGCGCCTTCACAGCCGCGTGATGTACAGCCGCCCGCCCGCCGGCCCGCCCGCCTGGCGCCCGGGGCGATTTCGGACTCCGTCACTGGGATTGACGGCCTATGAATGAAGGAGCAGCTCCCGAGAGAGCTCGCTCGGCCAGCAGTCCGCGGCCTCGACCACGCGCGGCCAGGCGGGGGCGGCTTCACGCACGACAACTAAGGATCCCCGAAGAACAGTCAGCCGTGGCTGAAAAGAACAAAAATAATGGAAGAATGCACGTGTGATAATTGATAAAGGACAGCCAACTTCGTGTCAAATGTTGGCTCATCCTGCATTTCTTTTTCTTGTAACGTCTTCCGTGCATTTAGTTTATTTTATCCTCCGCCTTTCTTAAACATTAATTTCTATTCTTTATTAATTTCTCCGTTTTGTCCTTCTTGTCTGTTTTTAATGGCATTTTTATCATTCTTTTTTACATCCGCGTATCGTTACACATGGAGTTCTTATTAGTTGTCCACTTAAAGAATTGTTACATAAGCCATGCAAAGTAGCGTATAATTTGTTGAGGCATCTCGTAACTTGTGAAATTGTAGGAGCTCTCCTTGACGCGTGACGCGGTCCACCTGCGCAGAGCCACGGCCGTGCGTTGTGCTCGCCGAGCGAATCCAGAATCAACAGCGCACAATGTTTGAGTAATTCAAAATTATGATGTCATTCAAAAGAATCGTGACTCGTGGATGAGGTGGATGAAGACTTAAAAAGTTTCATCTCGTTGTCATGTACGATTACTTCTGACGGTTTAAGATCAGCTCTGCATTAAGAGAACATGTTGAACCCACGTGCTTGCGAAGAAAAAGAAGAGAAGTGACGTTGTTCGTACCGCGAACGGAACAAGGCTGTTTTCCATGGGAACGTGGAACGGCGGAGAGTGAGGCGAGGCGAGGCGTTCGTATAGATTACGGATTCAAATCTCTCGGTTCCCGAGACGGTTCGCGAGCCGTTCCTGAGCAATCGCGAGCGCCGGGGCGGGCTGGTCTTCCTGGCGCCTCCTTGAGCTGGCGAACGAGGCCGTTAGGCGGGGGCGGGAGCGGGCGAGAGCGGGCGGGAGCGCTGAGCCGGGACAATTCCGTTAAGTATCAATCGGCGCCGTACAGCTGCTGGAGGGGATCACGCGCTCTGCACTCCCTTCTGCCGGCTACCTGTTCGACCCGCCCCCGCCTTCCTCACCTTGCGAACACGCCGTTCGCAGATGCCTGTAGGTTGGCAATTCCCTCACCATCACACTTGTCAGAGCCATACGTCGTCTTTGCTCCAAGAAGCTCATTTCGGATTCCACCAATCATTGAAATGTCATAAGAGCATTGCAAGTAGTAAAATCAGTGATCACAAAGTTCGCCACTATGCTATTCATTCAATCTTCTTCTGTTTTGTAATTTTCATTTCTGCAATTGCACTATAGTGTTATTCTTTTCTTTTTTATTATCAATTGAAACATAAATTCAATAAACATTATTTTCTCTATATTTTTTTCTACTCACAGATACAGAAGTAAAGTTGATGTTCGTTTCAACGTATAACTCCCCTCACCAAATTCGTTCTTACTCCCTTCTCTCTTTTCCCGGTTCTACTTTGTTCCGAGCTCTGCGTCCTCACCTCTTCCCCAGGTGTCACTCCGCCTGCTCTGATCCGCCTCGCCGCCTCCGTTGCCCGCTCTCCTCCCGGCAGCCTCCGCGCCGACCCAGCGCCAGCTCTCGGCGACAGCCTCGTCTTTGCGCGCGACGCGTCGCGACGCGTCGCCGAGCAGCGCGGCCCATCCCCAAGCCCAAGCCCAACCCCAACCCCAGTCCCGAGTCCCAGCCAAGCCTTTCGCCCCGCGTGTATGCTTATCCCGTTACGAGTCCTCAATACCATTCCGGCAAACAGGCAGGCTCACGGAAAGGCCTTCCATATCTGCGATCGCCCGGCGGGGGCGGGGGCGGGGCGGGGGGGGAGCTGAGCGACGCGCGCCACGCTGCCTCCGCTCCCTCCGTCCTAACTGGCTTTAGCGCGTCCTAAGCAGCAAATGGGTAGGACTAAGGATTACGGCGTCGAACTCGTATTATCCTTGCAGGCCAAACGTTTCGAATCAGCAGTGTCTCGCCGGGTCCCGCGCACCCCCAGTCGTCTCGGTTTCTCTAGGCTGTTCGGAGCTCCTTGCGCCTTCCGCCCCGCCCGCCCCGCCACGTCCCCTCCTTCGCCGCCTCTTCGCTCCCCGCGCCTCCCCGCGCTTCTTTCCCGCGCGTGCGCGTGGATGCCAACGCGCGTATCTCTGCGAGTCTCCTTTACGACCCGCCTATCTGGCGCGCATGCGGTGCGGCGCGCGATCTCACTGCAGGCGTTTATTGCGCGCCGCGAAGAGTGTTTTTCCTGTTTGGGGGCTTTTTTGAGGCGTTTTGGAATTTGCGCGATGAACGTATGCTAACGAAGAAAGTTGTAGGGCGCGTTTGGGTGCGTATCACGTTCGTTCGTGCTGATGAGTTTTATAGGCTTGCGCTAAGCTACTGGAACTGTTACATCGTTTTCCTGGAATTTGTATGTAAAGTCTACGAAGAACAGTTTACGCTGAGGGATCACCACAACCTGAGCAGGCACAACAAAACTTATTTGCTTTATCCTCTTCCCGAGAAACATATTCCTCCTCCTCCTCACTACCCAAGCTCTTCCTTCTCTCTTCTGGTGTGTTAGGCAAGAGGTGTATATACGCCGTCTCTTCCGACTCTGTATATTTGGATTGAGAATTTGTGTATACGAAGGAAGCTATTGCTGCGAGCTCATAACATATCCTGCCGTGAACGTGTTTTCTAACATAGCATGTCGATCTGCTCCTGTTACGCAAGACGCGCCACTTGGTTGCCTGTTCCGCAGCCGCGAAGTGGATTGCATGAATGCTTTACCATGAAGTGGCGTGGTTCAATGCGTGTCGAAATTGCATGCGCTTGGAAATTGAGTTCTGGGATGTGCTCTACATTATACATACTGGCTGACGTTGTACGTCAGACGGAGAAATTAAAGTTCGTTCGATGTTTGATCGCCGGCTAGTACTTCGCTTGTTTTCGATCTTAATTAAATTCGTTACCCAACGTTTTCAATAAATGGCAGATAACCGGTGCTCGACTCTTTAGTAAAATTGGCCCGGTTTCGCAAAATTTCCTCCCATCAAATGAGTTTATGTATTGTCCTGACATAAAATAATCACATCAGCATATTACCTTTGCTATTGTACAATAGTTGGACGCATGCCCAAAACCTATTAGCAATTGAGTCATTAATTTTTGTCTGGATAAAAATACTTAAACTGAAAATTAGATCATACATTTTTTTCTTCATCCTAATTGCAACTTTTATTTGAAATGAAACTAAATTGTGGATGCGTCATGCTAGTTAGTAAGGAAAAATAGAAGCCGATGATCTATCTTGGCGATAGTATTTTTTGTATAAAAAAGATAGATCACATCCCAGAATTTGAAACGTCTTCTTTTACTCTGTAAGCCGAGTGAAGTGTGTAATCTGAATATGTATAATTTGATTTGAATTAGTGATGGACAATTTTAAGCACTGAGATTCTTTATCAAATTCTTACGAAAATGTTTGCAAAACTGTCAGAGTGAAAGTGTTGGTTATGTATTCAATGATGTATGTGTGCGATTGATTCTCCATCACTAATTTGAGGTTAAGTGAGCTGTAAAGAGGCAAAATGGCGGGTGTTGTGACGCAACAATGTCGGTTGGCTTGCAGCGAGCGACCCTGGCGGAGAAGGAGGTGAGCGCGCTGAAGGAGCAGCTCGCGTCCGCCAACCAGAGCCTGCACCTGCCCGTGGGTGAGGCCGGCGCCAAGGGCAAGCCTGGCGGCGGCGAAGACGGTGGAGGCGGCGGCGTGGAGCACGTGGTGGGCCGCGCCGCGGGCCTCGAGATGGAGCTCGCCGCCAAGGAGAAGGAGGTAGGCGCCGACGACCAATCTCATCTCTCTCTCTCACTACACAAAATACCTTATACTTTCAATACGGTGGATCCTCGCAAACTTGATTCGAGCCATTTCAATTTTTTTTATATCTCGAGCCTCTCAAAACTTAAATTCCTCGATACATCTAATTCCGCGGGATCTCGGATTTCTTAATAACTTAATTTTTTTCGAATCTCAAATTCCTCTTTACCTGGAATTTTTTTAAAATCTTTAATTTCTTGATATCTTGAATTCTTCGGTGTCTCTAATTTCAGTTCTTTATTAAGACATTTTTCATATATCACATCGAGGCTCCGCTGTATGAAAGATTCAAACAAATGAACTAGTACTTCAAATGTTATTGAAAGGTTCTGAATACTTCTGTAACGCTTGTCTATATTGCAATACAACTGTATACACCGTTTACGGTCACCATGCCTATTATTCATGACTAACGTTTTCTCATAATACATATAGCTCTCTCGAATTTGCAAGTTGTTTGGGAAACAAACTTCTGAGAGGGTAATTTTTATTTTACTTTTTTCTCTACGTTTACCAATAATATAATTCTGAAGAGCTTATTAATTATATTCCCCACAGTGCAGTTCATTGTCTCATGAATAATCTCTCGTAAGCTCAACGAGTCTCTGTCGATATTTTCGATTCCTCGCTTACTATTTGTTTGCCTCTCATCGCAACACTTCAGTGCCGTCGAGTAGCGAATGTTGCAAAGGGCACGGAGATGAACGGAGAAGTCCAATACTCGAAACTTCGAGTGCTTACTCTCAAGTGTGTGCAGTAATGTAGAAACCTCGTTTGTGTGCCAAACGCCTCCCCTTTTCCCACAGAATTATATATTCTATTATATAACTTTCGTTCCCATCCTTTTCTTAGTTCCTAATTCGCACAGCTGGAGTTACAAAACGTCCTCGGTCAATTCGTAGCTGACTCGTGTTTACTTTTATTCTCATGTTGGCTCCCTAAGGAACGGGTGGAGCAGGCCAACTGGTTTCCATTTTATTTCGAGCAAAGTAAAACAGCCCCGCATTCCAGCAGCACATGACGCGATGTGTTGATTAGCTGTTCGATTGCTATGTCGGATGCAGGCTGTAATGCGATATAGGTGCGCCGCTTCGTCCAGCGCTATTTATCAAATCTGCCAACGTCCCCCGGACGTCATATGTTTTCCGCGCCGTTCCAAGAGACCTTTCATACGCTGTTGGCGGTTATAGATGTTCTGGATCGGTCTTTGACAGGGGTATTCGGTATCGCAGTAAACAGTCGACGTGCGTCGCCCATCGCGCTCGCCCCAGACAAAGGCCCCGCCGCAGCCAGAACAAAGGGAAAAATGGCGGCGGAGGACGTGTGGCGGAACACGTAATTTGGCAGTAATGGATATTATAATTTTTTTGGCGTCCCGGTAATCTTCTTATAGACGCGTCGAGAATAAAGAAGAAGAGCGTCGGTTTTAAACCGAACCGAGCCGAATCGAACTTTTCTTAAAACTTCTCCGTCTGAGATTTACGAGCTTTCCGGTCGAAAGCGCGGACTTAGAGCCCTATTGTTGTCGGTCCGGACGCGGCGGCGACGCGGACGAAGGCGGAGGCGGAGGCGGAGGCGGAGGCGGGGCGACTCGCGCCCGGCCTGGCCCTCGCGCCTCCGCGCTGTCGCTCTGGAGCTGAGCAAACATATGGATTCCTGCCTCGCTCAATCCACCGGTCCCCGCGACGCGTCATCTCCCACCTCCGAACGGGCGAAGGGATGCCAAACTCCAGGAATAGCGGCTTCTTCCCGACTCGCCGTGATTTTTCTTTTGCCCGTTTTCTTTCCGCGTCGAGTCCTCTTATTTTCTATTTGTCATCGTTCCTCTTACTCTCTTTCTCTCTAAAAATTGATCTGAAGGAGGTATTGGTTGTATAGCGTGCCCCGGAGTTCCACGCGCCACTATCAACAATTGAAAACACCGTGCGATAATTGTTTCACGCATTTGAAATTCATCTGTTTAGAAAGAATAGGGTCAAAGTTTCGAATCTCCCCTGTAACTAAGGCAACGAAAGGCTGAGAGAAAACATTTCGCACGTCTTCTAATTTGTTTAAACGAACACTAAGTTATACACAAACTATTTAACTTGCCTTCCACACCGCATCAACAGCCATCAAGCAAAACAGTTAAGAAAAAATTCTAAATAACTACTTGTTCACACTACTATCGCACAGCAGCACTTCCTATATTCCCTTCTTCTTCGACAACTGCTGCAAGCGCAGATTTACGGCGAGGCCTGTAGGTCGTCCGCCGCCGCCACCGCCGCCAGAATGAATCACACGTCCACCTGACGCCCGTCGCCTCGTTCCTTTTGGGCGAACGGGAGAGGCCTCTATTTATAAGGCGCGCCGCGGGAGGGCGTGCGCGAGCGCGAGCGACGGCCTCTGGGCCGCGGCCCGATGCTCGACATGGGACTCTGCGCTAGGGATTCTAACAGTTGAAGTGATCGAACCTTAACTAACACAAAACTGGAACGGGTGAGCATATTGCTAACAGAAATACAGGAACGGGTGAGCTTTTATGTTTAGTTAATTGCACTGTATTGTAGCCCTTATCTTTTATGTAGAGTGAAGGTAGTTTTCACGTTAATAGCACTCCCTCCTTCAACCAATTCTGTAAAATACGACAAAAGATAAACTAAAATCCTTACAGGCATAACAGATTATTAGTAGTAAATGGTACTGAGAATAATGTTTAATTTATTTCTTAATATTTTATTTGGTTATTCAAAAGAATGCAAGTTGTAGTATGCGCATTTTAAAAAAATCACGCATATTTTGATCCAATAATTTGGTTTTTCTGTGCCTTATTTTATTCTTTTGAAATATGTTCGTCCTCAATTATACATCAAACTATGTAACCGTCCCCGTCAGGCAGGCAGGCATGCATGTGGAGCAGGCATCTCCCAGACGCCCAATTGCGCGCGTCCCGTTCTGCCGGCGTACGGCGGTGCGTTCACCCCGCCGCCCGCGATTTACGATCGCCTTCTCAGGTTTATACGCGCGGCTACAGGAGCGGCCGCGCCGCGCCGTGCGGGTGTTTCGGGGCGGTCGCTGGCGCGCAGGTCGCGCCCTGCCTCCAAGCAGACCCCAATTACACGGCGAGTTGGATGAAGGCGGGCCGGAGAGCCGCGCGCGCCGCATGGCCGTGGCGAATTTCGCGAGTACACAATGCGCCATTAAAAGATCGGCGGCGCGAAGGAGGGGGGCGTGGCGGCGGTGTGTGTTGTCGGAGCCGGACAGAAGCTGCGAAATCGAAACCCGACGCCGCGCCGCGCCGGGCCGCCCCGCGCCGGCCCGGAATCGCCGTGCCCTTGACATGTATCCGCCGCACAATGACGTGCGCCTGAAGTGGCGGCGTCGGGGGGCAACGGCGGTGACCCGCACACGCGAACGCGCGCCCGCCGACGGCGGAAAACGCGCGGGGCCGTGGATGATGTGAATGCTGGCGGTTGGGGGTGAAAGAATAGATGTTGGGGATCGGGACGTTTAATTAGAAATAGCAAAAACGACCGGAGGTTTACATGGATAGAACGCTGTTCTTACTCGTTATGATCAGGTACGCTAGTTCCCTCGCTCACTGGTTCCGCAAATTACTTCTTGTAATCACTCTCAGACTCAACAGCTCATGTACTTAGCAAAGTGCCTTCAATATCTTCATCAAGTGGACAAAAACCTTAAAGAATTGTTTTACAAACTTCTTTGTACATTTTTGTAAAAATGAAGAACAGAAAGTAAAATACGCAATATAAACGCCTACATTCTTAGCAGCAATAACAAGAAAATTTGACCACCCCTCGTTATTAAGTACATTGGAACGCTTGTGTTTCGATTCATCAATAGCAGAGTAACGCAGAACTCGCCTGTTCAGATGCGTGGCCAGCGGCTGAAAACAACCAAACTGTCGGTAACGCCCTGCGAAGCCGCCCCCTGGCGGCGTGCCCCGAATGATCCGGGCCGCGCGCCTGGGATTGCCCGTCGCAGCACCTGGGCGTTTATTAGCGCGTGGCGCGGGCGCGCGACCGCAGACAAGTGACTCACGGGGCCGCGGCGCGTCGGGGGCGTCGGGACGTTGCCCGCGCGAGCAATCGGTCGCTCCGCTCCGACGCGCCGCTGCGCTCTCGGCGGAGCTGTTTCGGGGAATCGACGAGGGGACTGTTTGCTCCCTTGGACCTGCAAGTGTTTCAGTACGTTTTCTTCCTATTTTTTTCAGTTTCGCCAATTGTGATGGGTTCTGCACCCCTCTATGGATATTGGCGACGGAGGAAACGTATGACTTTCACGGCTATCAGGTCCCTTATAATATATTTAATATTTTCGAATTACTAGTGATAAATACAGTGACCAGTAAATTTTTACATGAAAGTAACAGCGTTTTTTGTGGGCTCTCCTTTCATGACGGCTGGACCCACGTATGAACGAAAAAAAAAAAACAGAAAAAAAACTGGTGGACCATGAAAATCATGTGCTATCTGAATGTCGTAATTTTCACGTTTTCCTATCCACCCAGTTAGTACAAATCGGGCGTGCAGCTCCGCACTATCCGTGCTACTTAGATTGTGGGTCGGAATGTCGCGACAGATGACGCGCAGTGGGAAAGGCAAAGAAAGGCGGCCTGCGTGCGCCGACACGCGAGTTGACACCGGCGCTTTTCTAGGAGACGGAGCGCTGCAAGGAAGCCATTAACGCCGCGTGCCAGATTTCACGACGGAAAAGACAAACGGCGCTAGCGGCTCACGCCCACGGCACTGCCCTGACGCCCCCGCACCTCTGCGTGCGCTCGCCAGCGGCTTCTGCCTCCGCCTGCGCCTCCGCCGCGATCGCTGCTAAGCGGATAAAGAGGGGGTGCACTTCTGTCTAGCCATGCGTTATTGCTGAACGGAGTACAAAGAAACCTTCCTTTGCCCGTCTACTAAAATTTTCATTGACAGCTGTGCTACGAATGTACTTTTCTTTGAAAAACAATTGATGTGTTAGGAAAACAGAAAATTGCCTCAGAAGTTAGGTACTGTGTTTCATTGTCGGCAATCCGAAAAAATATTACAATCAATTAATTTCAAATTCTATTTAGCTTTGTACATATAAAGACTTTTTCCTTTGTTCATTTCTACCTGCATTTTGAGAATTTCCACTTCAACCTTACATGTCTTTCCTTCTTAAAAACCCTTCCCTGAAATCAAATTGCGATTTCCCCTACACCTTCTAGTTCACCTCACCCGCCAGCTTCATCCTTCAACGTTATCATCCATAACTTCATTGCCACCACCATCTCAACAACTACTTATTTCCACCACCTTCACCATCACCTCCGACTCACCACTCTCCACTCGCTCCCCCTCCCCCTTTCCCCTCACCGTCTCCTGGAGTATTTCCCCCTTCACGGCCTTCACCGCCTCATCCCGCAGTCACCTCGGCATCCCACAGTTACAGCGGCGCCGCAAACGCGCGCGCGCTCGCGGGCACGCGTGCTCAGCGTCGACCTCTCGCGCGGCCCCGACGCCGTGCCAGCGCCAGCGCCAGCGCAGCGGCGTGCGCGGCACGCGGCGGCGGCCCAAGATCAGCGGCGGGCGCGGCGCGGCGGCCGGCACCGCTCAAAGGGGGAAATGCCGAGCGCTCATGTCGCGTGGACGCGCGCCGCGCCGCCCATTTGTTGCGCCCCTCACCTCGCGCGTGACGCGCCCCACCTGGCCGCGGAGGCGGCGCGCGCGCGCACGCGCTATCTGCGCATTTGAACGCGCCCGCCGGGCAGGCTACCGGCTCACGCTGCTGAGTCACTTCGATATTCTTTGAAATCGCTGCCAATTCGATGATATCGTTATGAGGTGTAGCGTCCCCGATAGGCGAGCTATTGTCGGGTCTAAATGGAGATTGTTGTCTGAATGGAGGTGAAATCGCACGATCCGAATGACGCTATTTTGAAAGAGCTCGGGACAGCGTTGCATTTTAGAACGTGACCAAGCAATTCAGTTCATCACGCTAATTTGCGATTGAAGATTAATTCATTCAGTGTTTGTGTTCGTATTCCGTTTCGATAGCAGGAGAGCCTTTTAAAGTTTTTGTATTTAGGGAATGGGTTGCAAGCTTATGGAGTGGAATAATTACAATTTGGGTGTTGCACACTGGTAGATAGACATCACAGTGAAACAAATATCTCATTCTGTTAAAAAAAATTGGACGTAGAAGTTTGATTCTCTGCCCTCGATTTAATGCGAATTGATCTATCTGTAATTCAGCCACAATTATATTCTTTCAAGTGCACTTTCCCTCGTAAAAATCGTCGCCGCTGGAATGCCGGGGCACTTCCTTGGGCGCGGCGCCACCGCCGCCGTCGGGCAGATCGCAGTCGCGCCCTGATGGCCGCGCTGATGTCATCCTGTTGACCGCGCCCCGCCACCGCCTCTGCGATGCACGCGCCTCATCGCCCGGGTCACGTGACATGCGCCCGCCGTCGGGAGGACTCTTTAATACTCGTGTGGGCGGCGCGAGGGCGGAGGGCCTGCCGGTCGGCTTCGATGTCTGTTCGCGAACACTCACCTTTGGAAGGAACTGGACGATTCACAAATGCAGTAATTGGGGATGCAGTCGAACGGAAAGATTAAATTTTGACGAGAATTTCCCTCGATGATTTTCTGCATATAATCAGCTTTATTTGTTCCGTATTTCATGCATTGTAGTTATTTCGTTACTTGCTGCAACATTTGGCGAAGTTGAATTTACTCATCGAAAATTGATTCACCATTTCCATCTACTCCCTCTCATATGCGATTAGTTTTCATAGTTAAGCTTGTATCATCGTCATTGAAATAATCATTGACAAATCCATGTAACCAAACGGACGTAATTGATATCGAGTTAGAATAATGTGAGTTACAATGAAAACTGATAAATTTTCAAACAGTGAAAGTAAAGTGACTGGAATAAATTGATTTCTTGAAGGGGGAGAAATTAACCAACGTTTGCTTTTTGTAATCTCACTTTCTATTCATAAGCAAGCGCATTAGCTACGCACAAATGAGTAGATGAAAAAGAGAAATATTGGGAAATGTGTAATGAAGTATTGGAGAGAAAGCAAACGAAACAGAATGGAGAATTCAAATACTGTGTGATGCAGAATAAAATGGAGGATTAGTGCTGAATATAAACCGAAAGCCGTTGGCACTTTAAATTATGTTGTTTTTTTTATAGACAGAAACATCACGTACATGTCCATACAGTTAAACAGCGAGGTTAAGAAATCAAGCGCGAATAAGAATAATAAAAATAAAACATATTATTACGTAATTATAAAAGTATACTTGAAGGAAAGAAATTTGTTGAGTTATTTGAGGGAGGCTCGTGTCCTCTGACCTGCTGATCACAAATAGTCCATCACGCGGTGAGCTCGCTCGCAGAGAAAGCTCTACGTCCGCTTCAGCGGGGGGAGGGGGCCGGCGTCCGCTTCATCGGGGCGAAGGGGGCCGGCGCGCGGGCCGGCTGCCCCGCCTGCCACTGTCCCATTGACCCGGCGCCGCTCGTTGACTCCTGCCACCGCCGCCACTCATCGCGCCTGTCGCCCGCCCGCAGTTTGATCTCGCGCCGTATTTATATCCGTGATCGAGCCGCCACCGCCTCCGCCGGCAAGCGCCGCCTCCCCGCCCGCATTGACACCCTTCGACTCCATTCGCGTTTCAATGGAGTCCTAAGTGCGAAATCTGACAGACTCGCCCGCAACTCTCGACCTACTATGCGTTGAAGCGTAGAACTTATACCTCATGATTGGTGAAGTTCTGACAGCATCCCCCTAGTACAATTATATATCTTTACATGAAATGTTATTTAATGTAAAGGAAAATATAAAATCCATAAAGCAATACTACAAGTTCTCCCAAAGACCACCCCATTTTAAATGCCCCCTTTTGTCATTTTAATATGTCATTTTTGGGGCCGTGTCTTTCAAGACGTCCACAAAAACCATGTCTATAAGAAAAAAAATCGTGGTAACAATTAACCACTTGATTATTTTTAGTCAAGTTCCCCAGTCGCCTCATGGTTTCTTCTTTTCTGTTTGTTTAAAAAAAAGGTCTAGTAATACGTGAAACCAGATAAGAAAACGTGGCATGGCGTCGGCGAATTTTATTACCGTAATTGTGGCTCGTTGTTCCAACATCAGCTTGCGAGAAAGGCTTGCAAACGCGCGTATTGCATTGCGGCGTTCCCCAGGGTTCCACAGCCGGCCGTCAGCGCCGCGTCCGCGCCTGCGCCCCCGCTGCAAGATCGCCCGCGGCGAGGCGAGCGGCGCCATGCATATTTAATTCGTCATCATCGGCGCTGTTATTATTGATATTATTTCACCCTGATTTATTAATATCCTCATCGTTCCCACACGCTAATCGCCTGATCGTATCGAATGGAATCAATATAATTAATAAGTGGAAAATTATATGTATTGATTAAATGTAATTTAGTAGTAATTATTTAGTTGAATATAAGCGTATTATAAATCATCTATAATGAGATAAACAGCGCTGCGTGCAAGCTGACCCCCTAGTGCGGCGGAGGTATTTTCCGCAGGTAGAAGCTTGCACGAGCCGTCGCGTCGGCCCCATCACTCCCGGATGGAGTGGTGATTGGAGAGTGGCTACACGCGTGCAGCATCCGCTTCTATGCGAATTTCAGCCGTTGGTGGCCGGACGTTTACTTGAATTCCCATTCTGAGCTTATTGTGTCCACGCAATTGAATCGAGTAAGTCTTATTCTCTCGCTGATATCCGTGCTAAAATTAGAAGTTCTTGGTACGTAGACACTTTTCAAAGTTATAATTCTAGGAAAAGGCGCACCTATACGAATAATTTACTTGAAGTTGTGGAAGGCATCCGCATACATAACTTGTTCACCAGTGTAACCGCCTTAACACGACATCTGACATTTTTGTATTTTCCTTTTGGCTGTCCGAAAGATCATTCGTGTACATAAGGAATCACAAGTCACAACTACGCGAATAAGAATCGCACACATTTCACCAGCCGTGTCTACAAATTATCTTGCGTATGTATTAAGATTTCTGGGCTGTGCGTGGGAACGACGAGAGAGAGAGGAGGACGAGGAGAACAAGGAGGCTGGAGAAGAGAGAAAGAGTAAAACGGGTGGGTATTTATGAGTTTGCGGTGTCGGTGTACCTGGCGGTGACAAGGGCCTATAATTCGTGGCCTTTATGGAACACTGCTAATCCTCGGGCCCGCATCGCGGCCTCGGTGCTCTCGGAGCGCAACCCGGCACTCGTGTGCTCGCAGCTCTCTGCCTAAGAGTCCCTCCGCCGCGCCGCTCGCGCTCAGGCAGATGCGATGAATTAGCGGCAGATTTATTGCACGCGCGGTTATTTATCGAAGCTGTGTTTGGAGACGGTCCCAAAGGCGCGGATTGCTCCGGTACTCTTGTGTTTGATGTGGCTCACAATGAAGCGTATTCACGCTCGGAGGCTGGGGTTTGCGGAGAAAAAAGCATCCAGTGTGTGTGTGTGGAGGGGGGTGCACTAGTAAATCGCATAACGGTTATTCATTTTATAATGTGCTTGGGTAAATTAGGTGTAGCGTAGGTATCTAAATATACTGAGGCATCGTTAGTTTTATTGCAGTCATTCATTAGGTAGTTATCTCTTACCGTAATAATAAAGCAAAAGTACAAACCAAACTGAGGCCGCGCTGCTGCCGCAATCGCTGGTTTCCGTTTATTTTATTGCATCGTGAAGGAATGTTATTACATTAATGTATATATGCATATTCAGTACACCCGAGGTGCAAATAAAACCTCCAAGAGGCGTAATGAAATATTACTCCTTGAAAATGTCATAACCCTTTTGGTCGATGGTTATTCATGCTTTCACGCGCGTCGTCAAAAAAAATGTGTGCACCAAAATTGCATAGCATGATCTTTAATTAACGATATATCTAGTTTATTGCTCTTATAAATTAATATATCGCGGAAGTACATTCGGAATGCATATACCAAGAGTTCAGGCTCTGCTAAATTAGTTCAGTTATAAGAGATTAACGAGTTGTGCATAGTCCTCATTTGCATTCAGGAACAAGCATTGCAGTTATTTTTAAGAATAGTTTTATTTACTACAATCATGGGTCGTGAAATTTGATCAAGCTTACGCAAACCCAATAGAATTCTGCGCCTATTAATTGTAACGATGCCTCAGAACCATATTGAGTCAATGCAACGTCTTCTGCAATTTGGTCAACCCTATGAAAATCGCGTACACTTGCCAGTTCATTGCAACGATGCCTGAAAAGTGCATTGAGTTGGTGTTGCAGTTGTCCCCGAAGCAAGCCAGCCAACGATTGAGCGTTGCCGGTGATCGGGGATGTCGGCCTGGGGCACGCGCGATGGGTGACGCGCGGGTGAGCCACGCGCGTCGAAATAGCGGCGCCCGCAGCCCCGCGCGTGGGCGGGAGTGCCCTAAGTGTGTTCTGTTGTATCTATTTCCACCGATACTCCGCCTAAAAATACACGCGCGGTCGACGTCTCGCGGAGAAGCAACCGCGGGACGTGTTGAGGAACGAAGCCGCGCGCGAGCTGCACTTTTCTTCTCGTTTTTTTATCGTCCACTCACCCCCCCTCACCCCCACCCGAGAGCCACGTCTTCCCGATCCCGGCTCACGTTTTCACGTCAGGAGCTCTCTTTCACGTGTGCACCACGCCTCCTCGATCGTGATTGCCCCGATTCTTTTGGAGTCGTCCTCCGCTTTGTTTCTCGTCGTTTCCCTCGGAGCGTTTCCTCCCCACATGTGTTCCCGACAGGCGCTCCTTTGCTCGGGGCCCGGGACAACAGCGCCGCCGTTGTGCGCGCTTGGAAGTGGAGGGCGCAACGCACACGGCTAGCGACGCCGCCTCTCGAAGCATTTGTGCGTCTAAAACATATATAGGCTTTTGGTGTTACCATTTTTTCTCGAAACTTGTTACACGGAGTGCGATATTTTGTCTATGCCATCGGTGTTGTGTCCCAATGAAGACATTATTGAATTATATATTGTTTTCAAAACGTATTGGACATAAATGAACTAATATTAGCGATAATCACCAAAACTGTGGTCTGTCTGCCGATGTCACTAACAAACTATAATTTACCACAATTAATTTTGAACGACAGCGTTAGCTTCGTGGTTAGAATAATAACAGCGGCATCGGGAGATTACAGGTTTGATTCCAGTATTGATCATTACAGTGAGCGTATTTTGTTTGTTCATATTAACTAGAAAAATGTATTGAAAATGTTATACACTAACTAGGAATACACGTATACGTACGTCGAATAGTTGCTTTCGTTGCAGAGAATGTTAATATCACCACAGATCATTTGATGCTTTTTTAATTTCTAGCATAGTGCAAAGAACAAGGTAATCAAGAGGATGTTGCAGATTTGATTAAAATGTGAGGTATTGCCTGGAGTAGTTGTTGTTTTGTTTAGATAGATGAAAAAAAACAACTGAGAAACTAACATAACATTGCTCAATATTTGACGTGTTCCTTACAAATGGTAAAATGTTGAACAAATAGTTCACGTTATTTACTACTGCCTTGACGAAGAGGCTCGCTGCAATGTCCACTGCCTGCCCGCGGCAGGCAACTGGGCAGCTCCGAGCGGCCAGCCAGCGCCGGAAAGAGTGAGCGCGAAACCGATGTTTGCGTTTGCCGTTTAACAACGCACTTCACCTCCGCCCCCGATTCGGCCGCCATCAGCGCCACCGCCGCCTCCCCACCACCACCCCCACCCCCGACGCGCCATGCGCTGACGGGCAATATCGTAACGTGCCGGCGAAAAGAGTGATGTGCGGTTGCGAAAAATAAATATCGGGTTTCTAACCGCCGCTTAACGGATCGTATCGAACCCCTCCGCTCCCGACCCGCCCGTGCCGGGGCACTTTGTTGGCGCTCGATTTTGTTGGAATAGCGGCGATAGCCTTCGGTATTTGAGGTGCGCCCCGTGGTGGACACGATTCGCCGTTCGCCGTGAGCCACATAAAACGGAAGTCGCCAGTTCGATCCTGGCTGGGGAGTTCTTCGCCGGGAAGGTTTCTCTCGTAAAGCTCTCGATTATACCGTATTTTAATAACGCGTAAAATAATCCGGCTATTTCTCATTTGCATTTTTAGATTCCGTTTCTCGACGTCCAGAACGTTAAATGTTCCATTAGAAGCGTACCCGAAACTTAAGTACTGTATTAAAGAGTAAAACAATTTGAGATAAACAGTTCATGGTCGTGCAGAAAAACTGTTCCTGAAAATGATTGATTTGGTCAGATGTTTTAACTTCACCAAGAGCAGATGGGCTTGGAGCATCGAGGCTGAAGTCGTGTCCAGCAAGTCGAGTAGCGGACAAGGAAATGATCCGAACGTCACGATGATTTTGTGTACTGGCGAAGACTTGTTCGATTCTCGAAGGCGTGACTACGCGCGATCCAGTTTCTATGAACCGTAAGAGCTGACTCTCTTTTCCTCCGAAGTTCCGTATCAACCGACTGCATTTTGACCCGGAAAAGGTCCACCACTTTCTAAATTGAGACGAAATAGACAGTTCTATGCACATTCCTTGCGCTTATCGCAGTACACTAGAATTTGATTTAAATTTTCGTCGTTCGGTAATGTAGGAGCTTGGAGCTGCGTCCAAGTACGTCCAAGGAGCTACGTGGAGGCGAAAGTTACGGTACTACTCATTCGTTTGTCATCATATATAAGACCGAGCATCATAAAAAAGAAGGCAATGGCAAATCACCATTTTGGTCATCTGCTCAGGAAGGGAGAGGTCACAAAGACATAACACTCTTCCCTCATCTCCGCTCGGGTACCAGGTAACACATCATTTTCAATCTGAAGCACACACTACCCAATAGAGTTAATGAAACGCTCTTTACCCAAACCCGCATTACACAAACTGAGCGAAACCAGGTCCGACTGGGTGATATTCACGCGTCGGAAGCCGATGTTCAAACACGTTAACTCCACGGATTCAGTGCGCACCAGAGAACCGTTCCCGGCGCAGCTCACCACACACACGACATGAGCGGTTCAAGACATTCGTAGTATATAGATTTCCGTGGGGTTATGGAAATCAGCCGGCCTCGGGAGGGCCATGAGGGCTAGAGCAGGGCCCGCCCGACGGACACCTTGCCACACCGGGCCCTTAATTGCTTGAGGTTGAATAATCTGCGGGCATTCGGTATACGCCACGCCGCTGTAGCTCCTGGCGCGGGCTTGCACGTCCACAAATATCCCAGGTGGTCTCTGGTAACAACATACCCAATTAGGCGGCTGCGCGTAGCGGAGGGAGCGATGCGGCGGCGGGG
>BOPP01000075.1:2746506-2766277 GCA_017312745.1 Gryllus bimaculatus
AGAGAGAGATTAAGCGGCGGTAAGACATCCGTAGGTAATATAGATTTCCGGTGGGGTTATGGCAATCAGCCGGCCGGGAGGGCCCATGAGGGCTCAGCGCAGGGCCCGCCCGACGGACACTTGCCACACGGGCCCTTAATTTGTCTTTAAGGTTGAATAATCTGCGGGCATCGTTACTGCCCCGCCGCTGTAAGCTCCTGGCGCGGGCTCTGCACGTCCACAAATATCCCAGGTGGCTCTGTTAACAACTCCCAATCGGCGGCTGCGGCTGTAGCGGATGGGAGCGATGCGGCGGCGGGGGCGGCGGGGCGGGGCGGGCGGGGCGGGGGCGGCGGGCGCGGGGCCGAGGTGACTGGCGGCGGGTACCCACCGCCCGATTATCCGATAGTCCACGGCTGCGACTCCCGCGCGCGCCGCCGCTCCTTTGTTCCGGCCGCGGTAGCCCCGAAATGGCGGCGACCATACCAGTGGGATAACACGGGTTGGGCATCTGGACTGGGTCGCCACTCGGTAGGCTTCAAGGCCTGTGCCAGTGGACGATTTTCAACACGTACGCAAACTGACTAAATAGAGAATACTTAGTGAGTCTATTAAATGTTAGAGCAGCTTTTTATCGAAATCGAATGAAACATATTTAGACGATTGTTCTTTTCACATTGGAAAATGGCTGATGTAATATCATGGGAACTTAAATGTCTCTGTAGTTCTTTAATACGTTTTTGTGACGTAAGATTTTTCACTCTGTTCAGAATTTCAATAACATCCACTAGTGCATTTGGACATATTCCTATCCTACAAATTTTAAGAGTAATTTGAAAAATTAAAATTCTGTATAAAGTCAGTATTGTCACAATTCGTATGTGTGATTTGACGATGTGGTCTCAATATATAACCATAACGTTGGAGTTTTAAAACTTTCACTCAGAATTTTATACCAAGAATTTTATCTACATTCCCTTCTTGTATGATATACTCGGTCTACGAATAAAAACCATTGAAATAATCAGAATATAAATATTTTCGTGTTGCTTGGCAACAGGTCCACTGATTCAAAAAGCAATTCACATCCACAGTCTTTTGGCGTCATCAGGTTTTCCCTTCATATATACTTCTCCATTGCGGATGTTTTGTGCATACAGCATGCTTTGGCAATTATTTCTTTTCAAAAAATTTTTTTTTCTGACTCCTCCCATTTCAGCTATCTCCCCTCCCTCATGTTCCTCCTTCTCCCATTCTTCTCTTTTCACTCTATCTTTCGCTCGCATGTGCGCCTGTCTCCATTTGAGATATTGCTGTACTCCATTTGAGTTTGTAATATTGAGGGACCAGATTTTAGCGCAAGTGCTCTAATTGGAAATTGCAAATATTCGTTACAAAACTGTTTAAATATTAGAAGGCATTTTTATTTCAAACAAAAACAGAGTATTCCCCAGAACTAATTAATGTGTTTTTGAGATGATTTTCATTTCAGTTTAGCACGAATATAAGGCTATCGATTCCTGAGAAAGTAACCTTTAAATTGCAGTTCCCGTTTTGAATTTTTCTCGTTTTAATTATGTTTACACTAACAACTTCATATCACATAAAACCAATAATACCATACTACTACTAATCAAAGTAATTAATTAGAACGAATTTCATTTAATAAACATGAAAGCGAATTTACATGGTGAAACACAAACAATCTGTTGTTGAATACGCTGGTGGGCGGGATTTGGTGAGCCCCAAAGTGACGAAGGCAAGCGAATATCCACATCCACGAGAGCCTCCGTTCGTCCGTTCGCCATTCGGCGCGGACAACCCGGCGCGCTCGCGTACGGTAGGTAGTGGTGTGTGGGTGACGTCACGTGCGCGGCGCGGCGGGCCGGCCGCGTGTGCGTGCGTGGTACCCCAGGGCAGAATGAGCTCGCCAAGCGAACACGCTGCCGCAACCGCCGCCGCCCGCGCACGGATAGCCGTTTCCCGAATGTTCCCACAGCCGCATACCTCCACTGCCTTCAATGCGAGTGTCTACTTCCACTTACCTTGCTCAATCTGCTGCACCACCGCTAGCGCACTCCCTCGCCACGCCGCCGCCCCGCACTGCTTTGGCCCGGAGGCAAGGGAATCGCGGCGAACGGAGGGGGCCCGAAACAGGAACGGACAGTAGTACGAACGGTTCTTTTTTGTCTGGTCGGTGACTTTTTGCCCTCCCTCCGTAATCGGCGGGAGCCAAGCGGAGGCGGCGCGGCGGTGGAGGCAATATTGGGGCGCCGTTCTTTACCGGCACTGGTCCTCTGGAAGCGGAGCATAGAACGCCTGTGGTCGCCCCCCTCCCCGTCTCGTCCCGTCCCAGTCCCGTTCCCGCCCCAACGCGGGGACATTTGCCATCTTGCGGCCGCCGGTCGCGTTCGCTCGCGCTCGCGTCCCTCGGATGCCTCATCTGAGTCCTCTTCGAGCCGCTCCACTCGCAGGACGACGGACGGACTCTCGGGGGGCCTCGTTTCGGCGGAGCCGAAATAATGAAGCCCCCGGCGGCCGAGCACGGTGCGCTGTGTGGCGTTCTGCGAGTTCTGCCCACACGCGCAACGGATGCGAGGGATTCGGCCGTGTTATGCGTGAGCTTGGGCCGAGAAGAGGAAAAAAAGAAATAGAGGTTGTTGGGATCTGAAATGCCCGGAGGGAGGGGAAGAAAAAGATGGGTGCGTCAAAGTCAGATACACTAAAATTTGTAATTATTATTGTTCTAACATTATCCACCATTGAAGGCCGTATGCACATTATTTCATTTCAAAGATGGATTAAGTAAAGTCAACCTACTTGTTCCAAAAAATTGTCGTAGCAAATGCGATTTTTGAGAAATGTATTTCCGATTAAATTTTGTGCTGCTGTTGATGAAGGGCCTTGATTGTGTGCACCACGGAAAAGCAGCGGGAGCGAGCTTTGTCAGGAAAAGACTGCGGAGGATCGTGCAGGCCAACTGCCGCGTGGTGGAACCATCCGGAAAGACAAGGTTATTAACGGAGGAAGCAGTGGTGATTGGAATATCTCGTTTCCGGCGTTGTGTGCTTGGACCTGAGCGCTTCCGTCCCGCCGCCGGCGCCATGCGTCTTCAGGTGCTCGCCACATGGCGGCCCCGCGCGCCCTCGCCCGCCGCCCGCCACACGGTCCGTCACTCTCCCGCCCCTCCCCTCCCCTCCCCCTCGCCGCCCACTCCCAGTCCCTCTCTCCCGCCCGTCCGCCGCACTCCATCTCTTTCCTGCCTGCCCACACCTCCTCACGTGCCCCGCCCGCCCGCGCGCCCTCGCAGTCGCCTTTGTCGCGCTTTGTGAGCACCCTGCTCCGCGCGCCTCCCCTCGAGTCTTCATCCAGCTACTGCCCCTTCCCCCTCCCGCCCCCCCCGCCACTCGCCGTCTTGACCTTTTCCGCGTCGTTGTGCAGTGTAACAAAATGACAGCTCCTCGTTACTGAGAAGTGAATCTGTTCTTTATGAAAAGGTGGGTAGGTAACAATTTGCTTTATATCTTGGGCGCGTTAACTCTTGGAGATAATTTTTATATTCTTGAAAGAAACGTTTCCGCGGACATTTCCCTATTAAGTGGCCTTTACCAGCCCCAAATTTGAAAAATATCTCTGCTAAATAGTTTATGCTAGCATTACAAAATACCGCGTTCCTTGCTTTTTTATGCGGACTCTTGCTTTGAACCAAAATTAATAACTTTTTGATGTCTGCCATAGATAGAATTCTGCTGCTGTCGGGACTAAATTGTTCGCCGTTGGATTGCTGTTTCCAATCGAAGGTCTCTTTTGGGTGACTGCCTTCCGTTTTCGCATATGAAATCAGTTGTATATCCTGGCACAAAATAGGCATATATCACAGAATCTTACGAGGGCAAAGGCACAAACAGCTTGGCTCTTAACTACGTTAATCTTTCCTACATTATTGTGCAAAATATAGGCCACTAATGTACTTTCTTGTGGTTAAAAACTAATACGTGAGAATACTTGAATTTTCCTGTAGTCAGAAGTTTCGTGGAATAAATAAACGTAATATGTAATCGTGGCGTTGCCCGACGGAATTTGTCTCATAAAAATTATATTAATGCAGTGAACTATGAAGACCAGAAGTATATATACTGAAAGCATAAGCCAATTGAATTGTTAAAAATACAAAAATTGAATTTGCGTAGAATAAAACATCCCTTCCTTCGATAATGTAAGTCCACTTCTTTTAAGTTTTGCAACAAGCCAATGTGTTTATTTAATGTCATTTGAAAATACGAAATTCTGGCCTTGCAAAATCACAGTCCTTCAAAATGGTTGGTGCGGTCATTCGAAGGACCCTCCAAAAAATTTGGAACTGACAATATTAAAAACAAGGTACTCCATCAGCACCAAAGCTAGACACCCACCGGACAAGCGTCACTGGCGCACCTCTCTTCATCGGTTGTAAACTGTCACAGCGATTGAATTGTTCGCAAAAAGGGAACAATGCTGTTCCTCATTCACAGCCTGTGCAAGTCGAGATCGACTGATGTCTGCGTTCGTGTTCCGTTCCCAAGAAGGCATTTTCCCAGGGGACATCGTATTTTTTGGAGTTCATGGCAAATGTGGCATTGGCGGCGCTGCGTAGCGCACGCCCTTTCGGAATCTGGACTGGGGCCGGGGGGAATTGAGCACGTGCGCCTCGCGTGCAAGGCCAGCGGATGGGGCGTAGGAGGCAGGGGCGCGTGGGCCGGCGTGGCCCGGCTCGAGCCGCGGCGCGCGCGGTGCCCTCCGCACGCTCCACGGGCGGCGCCGAGGGACAGCCCGTAAGCACACGTAATTAGCCGCCGCGGGGCGGGCGCCCGCTCATCGCTGCGAAAGACCTCGCCCAGCGACCAGGCGCACCGGCCGCCCGAGGCCCCGCTCCGTCTTGAGCCGAGCACACAACGAGGGTGAAGATTGCAAACCTTATAACGTTTTTGAGATCTTCCACAGCTTGGCCACTGCAAGTAGTAGCATAGTATACTTTTGCACTACTTTTTTTGATCCTGAAATCTTCGGAATCGGCGTGCTTCCTGGGATGTGAGTACAGCTTTAAAATGGCTTCAACTGCCGGCATTATTCGCGGAAACTTCATTCGTTATCTCATCACACCACTGGCAAACTAGGAATACACTCCCAACGGCTGGAAGGGCACTCCGCAGCCCTGGCCCACCATTTCCTCCCTCGTGCGCGGACCACTCCGCACCGTCGCCACCACTTCACCGCCGCTCTCAATCGCCACTCGCCGAAGCGGCCGGCGGTCGCGAGCCCTTCACGGGAAGACAGGGTATGATCTCCGCCGTACCTAATGACAGCGCCCAACGCCACCCTTTCCTCCCTTGCTGAAAACAAAAAAAAAACAAAAAATCCGGCCACCGCGAGCGGCGCCGCGGATCGTGGGGCATCCGGCGCCTCCGCAACAAGGGTCCGCTTCCGGGGGCGGGCGGCGGGCGGGCGGGGGCGGCGGGGGCGGGGGGGGCGGAGACGCGGTTAATGCGTCTGGCCGGCGCAGCGCGTGCTCCGGTTGCGATCCCGTTACTACACGCGACGCGCTAAGAGGATCACTCCAAAGAGAGAAGTGCGTCGCGTCGGCGTCGGGGCCCGCTGCCGCTCGCCTTTCGGGAATGGCTCCCTCCGTCAGCTCCCAGCGTCAGCAGGCTGACGGCGCAAGTTGGCACCCCCCTGCGTCACAGGCGAACGCCACATCGAGCAGGGTTAATCTACTTAATCGCTCGCAGTTTTCAATCGTTTCAGAAATATCGAAACTGTGTGACTATGCTGAATAATGCCTTAATAAACTTGGATTTGACCTTGGCAAAAAAAATGTTCATAAAAAAAACTGATAAACATTCTTTATACAAAAAAGATAAGGAGTAAATTTCTTTCGATTTGGTTGCTTTTAATTATTCTTTTAGATAAGAGATCGTAAATACTCAGTTCCCTTTATTTCGTAGATCGTTAATATTCTATACTCTCATTGACGCTCGGGATATCCGTTTCGCGCGCCATGCAACTTCGGAAGCACTGTGCAGCCAGTCGCTCGCCACCCAGTCTGCGGCGCCCGCCGCTCCCGGGTGGCGCTGTGTGGCTTTGCTCGCCCATCCGTAATCAAATGTAAAAGAGGCCGTGCGTATGCGACGCTCCGCCTTCCGGAACCAAGGAAGGCCCGCGCGGGAACTAGAAAACTCCATCAGGCGGCCTCCGGTGGGGCGGAACGGCCGCCGGCGCGGCGCGGCGCGGCGGGGCCGGAGGCGTGGCGGGGGGCGGGCAGGTAGCTGGGGACGGACGCACCCGTTGGACGTCCCCGAGGGGGCTCTCAGGGGTGGTTCGCCCAGTGGGAGAATGGTACTACCTCAATCGAACGCTTCTGTGGACGCCACGCAAGACCTCGTGAGTGACCTCATGTGTGCGAAACACGATGAGCGATTTTCTTCACAAGTGGTTGGCTCCGAGAGAAACGAGGAGTTTCAAGAAATACACGCTGCTGTAATAAAATTTCAGTTTTGGAGGAACTGATATACTTCACATCCTGCTTTTGTGACCACGTTTTATAATGGAGATAATGAGGTCATCGAAGGTAACACGAGAAAACTTCCGAATTAACATCAATTCCACAACAGTAGTACACATAGCATCAGTTCTGTCCATTTATCTTACTAAACAGGCCAACACATTGTGCAAGACATCTCAAATAACTGCTTCAAACAGCCTTGAACGCGTTGTCGAGCAACACGCCGATTCGTCCCTCCAGCATTATGTAAGTAAATCGACAATATGTGCTCGGTGTTAGTACAATGCAGTAAATTCCATCAAGATATTACTAGGTGTTGATAGAACTAATATTCAGAATGCATAGCTAGCGGTATTGTTAACTGCTGATTCGAGAACTAGAATACCAAGAAATTAATAATTAAAATTCTATTATAACTATTAGAATGTGTGTAATAAACTTGTCACAAAAAATAGTGAATTTGGCTCGCACACTAGTGTCGTCTGGACAAACCGGGCGTGATAGTTGCAATGGCAGAAGCAAAAGGAAGTCATCAAAAACCAACACGTCCACAGCGCGCAGGCCGCCGAGGCGCGGGCGGGGCGGGGCGGGGGGGGGCGTGGGCGTTTGGGCGTGGGCGGGCGGGCGGGGGCGGGGCGGAGGCGGGGCGGGGCAGCGGCCACGCTCTGGCCGGGCGCGCTGATGGGCTCCGAGAGGGCTTTCCATTGTTCTGCCGCGCGTTCGGGGCGTAGACATCGAAAGTCCACTTCCGGTCATCGGGAGCAACGCAGGAGAGCCGCGCTGACGAAGGTCGACCTGCGCGCGCGTCGACGGTGGTGGGCGGCGTGGGCGGGCGCCGAGGCAATGGAGGCAGTGGCGGAGGCGGAGCGGCGAAAAAACTGGGCCGGCAACACGGACACCTCCGCCAGACAGCTTCCGCCAGCGAACCCACGTCGCCGAAGGGACTTGCTGTGATAATGGAGCCATGCAAGTGTAATGAGTGATAGAGGCAATGGACAAAACGCAGAACAAGTGCAGTGGCTCTTGGCTCCTTGAAATTGGAAATGAACATATGTCCGCTTTTAATACGAACATTGTAATCGGCTGATGTTTCAATTTGCTGAATGATAGTTTGCAATACGATGCCTAACTATTTAATTTGGAAGGCTTTTGAAGCAATTGATACAATAGCTTGCAATACCTTTTAAGACTTTCTTGATATATCAGTGAGGTGCTCCCAAACTTATCGTTAATGTGTGTTTTATTATAAAATTCAGTGACACTTCTGACAGTTTACTTCCTCATTTCTTTTATCAACGTTCCGAACACATCGATGCGCGCAACGCCACCGCAGTCCCCCCGAGGCGCGTTCCGGCCAATGCCGTGTGAATCGGCGGGTCGCGGCGGCGGCGCGGGCATCAAAGCGCGCCCCAGCGAGCCCGGGGGTGGCGTGCGGGGATTCGCCGCGCCGCCGCCGTTCGTATTGCTCAGAGGGCGGGGCCGCAGCTCATTGTGCGCGCGCGCACAATCGACAGCGTTTTCGCTTCTTGCACCTGCCGGCGGCGCGCCCCCTCAAACGCAGGCCGCGCCGTTATTGGCGGGTTGGCGTTGTTACTTGCTTGTTGTTACATGATTAACCAATTAATTGATCTCCTTGCTGGGTGGCCCGAGTGACTTATGCAGTCGGCGGCAGACAGCGGCGCGTCACTGAGACGCAAGGTTGTGTTCATTGACGTATACATCGTTTGCAGTTCCAAGTTGTAATTTCTCATTCCAGGACATTCCATTGGACGCTCTCCACTACCCACCGATTGCAAAAAAAAAAGAAAGAATCTTTATATCTTGTAAGTCATCTACGTTATTAAAGGGCACACTATCATTTTCTAGAGCTTCAGGCTTCTAAGTTTGCAGTAATTTATTTGCCTTCAGTTATGTACAATCAAAAATATTTCGTGATATATTGGAGTAGAAGTCAATATGCGACCCATTACTATGTATCGCACATCTATGAATCTTACCAGTACAAACAAATAATCACTGCATGTGTTCTATTCAAGTTTATTTGAAGACGTTGTCAAGTGGCTTTGCCTATCTGCACGCGGAAGTGAGTGTTCCATTGACCTCGACGCCGCTTCGGGGTCGCGAAGCCGCGTTCCGTCGGCTGAGAGAGCGACCGCGCAGGGCCCGCGCCCGCCTCACTGGTCGCGCGGCTTCACCAATCACAATAGCACTTCGACAGCATCGAAGTTCGCGGCGGCCAGCTTCCCGTGCACGCGAGGGCGCGGGACCGGCGGCGCGGAACGCGGGACCTGCGGCGCTGCACGTGTGCCCCGCCCCTGCCCCGCCCCCGCCACGCAACCGACTACACGGCTCAGGAGGCAGCCCTGGAAGCACCACCTGAATACGCACAAACGCCTGAAACGCGCACCCCTGAAACGCGCACCCTGGAAACGCGCACACCCTGAAACGCGCACCCTGAAGCGAGAGACAGGCACTCTGAGAGCAGCGCTCTTTGGTGGAATACTAAGGAACTCAGAAACGCGAATGTATTATGTAGGGTTCCGGATGTGCTGAAGAGTATAATTTTTAAAATATATTTCCGATATTAGTTGCGCGACTTGAAACTCTCCTTAATTCCGTTTTGGACATCCTTGGGCGTCGGCTGCCTGCCGTGCCGGTCCCCCGCTGCACCCACCCCTGCTTTCTTCGCCCCTCCGCGCCGCTCGCGCGACACGCCCACAAGGGTTGCGCAGGACGCCCGCGGCGCCTTGCATAACTATACTCCATTCACTCTGCCCCCGGGAATTAATGAGAAGCCTTTCGGAATCTACCTTTTCTCAGATTATCAACGCAGCGAAACAGTTTCAATCGAAAGAGAAATTGACGACGTTTTCTTTCTATCTGCATTGCAGAGAGTGACCGAGATCAAAATTTAAATATTAATTAACTGGGAACTGAATTTTTATTGATTTATAATCACATTACTTAAACTAACTGAATTTCTCATTCAGAATGAATGAAATATTTCATACGAAGGCAATTTTATTTCTGCGGTGATCTGAGCCTCAAGAGATACATTCGCCATTTAATTTCGAAATATTGAGAATATTGGATTAATTCTAAGCGAAGGAGCTCCGTTTCTAGATCGACGACGTCCAATTGGTTCGTGCTTGAAAATAAAATAAGAGTGCTCAGGTTCTACGTGCATAAAACGGGAAACTTTAAAAATGGTGAATCCAAAAAGTAGATTAAAATAATATTTTTTAAAGAGTTGTGGGCGTGATTATTTCCCCACATTCTTTTGAACGTCCAGTTAACATTTTGGTTATTGTTAATAATCCCCAGTGACATTGCACGGAAGTATGATGTGAAAATTTAATATCCTATTCCTCAGCCTCGGCACGAGACCAGTATCAGGTATCGGTTATTGTATAGTATGTCTCGCCAAGACACATCCAAAAACTAGCGTTGCGCCTGAGATGCATAGTTTAGACAGAAAATACAAGTTGCAGTTTTCTTGATGCTTCTGTGACTAATTGAGTCAAACTAATTCTTCGCGTGAAAAGAAATTTCACTTCGAAAAGAAAATGAAATCCTATTGTTCTACTTCTAACTTGAAACGCGGGTCGATGGAAAACCTCTTCATGTGCGATTCTCTTCTATGACTAAATGTCCACCTATTTTTCCCCGAGAAAAGAGAACGCAAAGCCAAAAGCCGTGCACCTGACTGGCAACGCAGGTCGGTGGAGAGGGGCGTCTCGTGCGTGCGTGGGGCAGGAGAACCGCCCTCGGCGCTTCCGCCCACTCGGCCGCCCGCTCATTTGCATGTCTTCCGCCGGTCCTAGCCCTCAGCGCCGCACCTTGCGCCTCGCCCTCGCCCTCGCCCTCGCCCTCGCCCTCGCCCTCGCACTCGCACTCGCACTCGCACTCGCACTCGCTCTCGTACTCCACCTACTGCCTCAGCCCACACGTGCAGCCCAGCACGGCGCAGAACGTGCGCTCCAATATCTCCGCGCTGGTTGGTGCGGGGCAGATGTGAATCGCAGGGAACTATCTTTCGGTTTAGAACGTAGTTTTGTTTCCTCATCGTTCTCTGATCTGCGCGGCGGTTGCACGTGTGTTGATGTTATGATACAATATAAATATTTATAAGAGGATGTGAAGATCTTACTAAATTTTATTGAAATTAACAAAAGTTGTGAGTGTGAATGTTTCGGAATTCAAAACCGATATTTTTTTTACATGTGTAATTAACCTCTTAAGTACTCTCATTCTGTATTAACCAATGGTATATATATTACTGCCAAAAATTCATCTTTTCGAATTGCACAAAGGATATTTTTCCTTGTTTTTTTAGTGTATGATTTTCTTCAACAGTGACATTATTCTGTTACGGCAAAGCGTGTTGCATTCTTGGACTAATCTAGGAAAGTATTGCATTATACAGTGCCAAGACGAATATCCTTCAATCAAAATAAAAACGATTAAAAGATTTTGAAGTAATTTTTTTCTTCTTTTTATATTTCAATTACTTTGAACCGCATTTACTGAGTTATACTACAAATCATTGTAATATTAATTGGGAGCCGCTAAACGATTTGCGGAAAGGCTCACATCGATGCAAATGAGCGCAAAGCGAAAAAGAGCTGCTAGCCGCCCCCGCACCCGTCGGCACATGGTGGCGCTTGTTTGCTCGCAGCCAAGCGCTGCTCGGCTCTGCGCGGGCCGCCTCAAACGAACTGCGAACCCGCCCGCCCGCCGAACCTTGCGCTGAATGGGACGTTAACTTTCAAACGCCTCGGGGCCTCTCCGTCTTCCGGCCGCGGCCGCGGGGGCGGGGGGGAAGGGAGGGGAGAGATACGGGCCGCACCCTCGCGGTCCGCGCGCCGACAGGGCGTCCGCATCTCCCCTGGCGCGGCGCGGCGCGGGCGCGGGCGGGGCTGGGGCGGGGCGGCGAGGGGTGCGGGCAGGAAGCGACGGGGGCGGGGCGATAATTTCGTCGTCGGCTGTGGCTGATACGTTGGTCATTATTAATAAGTGGTATTCTGCCATTAGCGCTCACCGCCGCCGTCGACGGGCGGCGTCAACTCCCTGCAGCGCCCGCCTGCCGCCGCGCCCCCCCTCGTTGCTCGCCAGCCGCCGCCGCGCGCCGTCTCACTCGCTGCACGGCTTGATCCGCTTGCTTTTTCCGAAAAACCACATATCTGGTTTGTTCCATTAGAATGCTCCACCGACTCAACGCACCCCGGAGTAAGTGGTCTCCGATATTTTTTCTCTTCATATTTTTTTATTTTTCCTTTCTATCTTTGTGCACGTATATAATTATCCAATTAAAATAAGGAGACGGGATTGATCCACCGCGTGTTAAGCCTTCCGCTCTCACACACCACGCTTCAAAACTCTTTATATCGTATTGTTTCAATGTGTACGTGTTTCGTCACGTTATTTGAGTGATGGTTAAGTAACGCAGCACAACGTTACAAAAATACATTATAAGAGAGCCTCGGGAGGTAGGTTAATGCATCTCCAGTCATGGTATGCGATTGTTAATAAAATTTTCTCACCACACGAGATGTACTCTCAAAAAGTTCTTACCAATTAATCGGCCAATACTTGGTTAAAAGCGCGAGGGGAGGGCGACCTGGGCAGGACGAGCTATCGAGGGCGAGCGGCAACGTATGTGGGCGCCGGCGACGACTGTTGTGTGTCTGTGTTATTGTTGTGGCTTGCGAACCGATAGGAATGAAATAAGGTGGGGCGCTCGCTGCCACTCCGCGCCCCCGTTGCCCCCCGCCGCCCGCGCGCCCGCATCGGCCACCCGCCTGCGACCTAATTGACACAGACGCGCCCCGCCCTGCCCATCCACGCCCCGCCGAGCGCCTCCGCACGACGTTTTTACGTTGCCTTTGTAGTGCTCCCACAACCCTCCTGCTCGCGTCTCTCCCAACTGCGGTTTCACGCAAAAAAAAAAAAAAAAAGAGTCTCGCGTGGGAATACGAGCTGTACTCCTTCAAGGCTTCCGTGATGATTCCCTCTCCGACGCTTCTGCTACGGGGTACATTTACCTCGCAACAGCTCACGAGCCCTCCTCGATTCTGCCTCGGATCTTAACTTCTGTCGATTTGCTGCGTTCAATCCTTTGAAGCACGCAACTGCTAAACACGGCATCACATCTGCTTGTGTAGCTGTATCTCGCCTGAGAGACTCGTTTATTGATTGGAGTGACGTCCTCCGTTTCGTCCGAGTCATTTACCTGGGGGCCTCTTCATCATGCTTGGGCGTCCGCTCTCGCTCCTCGGCGTTTCGCTTCTTCCTTTCTCTCCGCCTCCTTCCGAGCTGTTCGCATCAATTTCGTCGTACTTGGCTCCCCCCTTATGCGATGGGGCACAATAGCCAATTCGAGAGACCGCCTCTTGTTCCCGATAACTTCCCGTTGCTATTATTCAAAGGGACGTCTCGAAACCTCGCGCACCGCGGCCTTTGGAGAACGCGCGCGTTCGATCAAGATGCCGCGGCGATCGCTCGCGTCGCTCGCTCGTTATTCACGTGCTGTGCGTCTCGCTGGCGCCGCCCACCCGCCCACGCCCCGCCGCGCTCCGCCGTCGATCGGCCGGATGTCGCCTTTTCAGCGCCCTCGAGCGCCTTCCCTCCGCCCCCCCGTCGCCGCCGTCCGCGCCGTGAGCAGCCGCAACGCCAATCTTTGGAGATCGACCGTGAACTAGATGAGACATGGTCCTCTCAGCGACGTCGCCGCCGCGCTGCGGTGCGGGCGCGCGTCCGAGGTGACGGGCGAAAGGCAACGCGAGCGAGTGACGGCGTCTTTCACCTCGCCGCCTGCCCGCGCCGCCGCTCCCCGCTCGCGATTCGCCACTGATTGAGAGGCGGCGCGCGCGGGGCGCTTCCGCGTCCAGGAGGACGCGAGGACGTCGAGGACGGGAGGCCGAGATCTACTAATTTACGGGCCGAGCCGCTCGGGCCTCTCTCTACAAATAATCGCGCGACCTATCGGTGATTGGGCGCGACGGTGCGCGGCGGCGCCGGCGGGGGCGGCACGTTTGATGTCGTCGTGTCGCCGGCACGTGCGGCCACACGTGGAAGGGCTTCCGTCGCCGCCCGCCGCCGCCGCGCCGCCACTGCACCTCCGCGCCCCTCCGCGCCCCTCCGCGCCCCTCCGCCGGCTCGCGTCCTGCGTCTCGCCCGGGGCGGCTTGCGCCCCGTGACAGGCGCTGGTGCGGCGTGCATTGAGTAATACGGCATCCTATTGATCCTCACAGATCCGATCGCCGGCGGAGGCGATGGAGGTGGCGGCCCTTCTGCCGCCCGCCGCCCCCGCCTCCGGTAGACGTCTGTCCGCGTGGCGCGGCGGGGCGGCGGTGGTGACTGTTCCCCTCTGCCGTCACCGGCCCCAGGCGGCGAGAAGTGTCGCCGCCCGGCGCGGGCGCCCCAATACGCGGGGCACTTGCGGCCTCGCCCGTCCGCCGCCCGCCCCCGCCCCGCCCCCTCCCCGCCGCCCCGCAGCCCGCTTGCGCCTCCTCCATCGATTGGCGCGGAATATTGTGCGTGCGGGAAGGGTTAGACGGACCGGGAGGCCGGCTCCAGCTCTGCCCCCGCCCCGCCCCCGCAGCCCAGTTGCCTCCGCCGCCGGACGAGCGCGCTGGCGTCGCCGCCGGCCGCCGGGATTGTTGCCGCCCTTTGCGAGCGATGCCCAGCTGTTCCACGCGCAGCGCCGCCTCAGATTGGCCTCTTTCTCGGAATATGTAAATACTTTGCAGTCGGCACTATTCATGCCATTCATAAGGAAGTGTTAAATGCCCTTCTTTAGAGGAGCAATTGAACCATTAATATAGTATTAGTCTCGTCTTTTAGTTAAGTGAAATAATGCGATTATAACGGAAGTCAAATGAAAGGTAAATACAAATCTGAAAGTGTCTTAACGTATTTTTAATTCAATGGAGCCATTTAGTCGTTTTATACAAGTATGTCTCCAACGGTACATAATAAAAGTTAGTTTCCATTTTCTCACTCATTGTCTCGTACGCAATACTGTAATCTCCAGTGTGTCTGATAGCGCTGTGAGTCCTGGCGATAACTGCGGTTTCTCTGGTTTCCTTTTAAAGAGCAGAATGAATAAACAAGTGTTCCGTTAAAAAATACGCCACCCAGCACATATGTTGCGTACTAAATGGGAAGATATTACATTCTATATGTAGAATATTCTTTATACTTAACTTTAAATGCTTCTTTCTGAGTAGCAGACGAGGGACCGCTGTAGACATATGTGCAGATGGTAATATTTAATATTGAATGACGAAGGCTGTGAAATGTTAAGTGATGGTCAAAATCGACATTTGGTATATCTTTTAATTTACAGTTGCAAAGTTGTAAGTCGTTGTCTTTTCAATATAATTTGCGCAGTTGTATAATAAAGTTATTACTTTAATAAAAAATTTGAGTGGTCGATTTCTTCGACAGTACTATAGTGTTTCCGTGAAGTGTAAAATGAATCAAATTCTAGATGTATATTTGGGGTGTCAAAAGGTTATATATACCAAGATATTCGAGTTATCCCGAAATTGGAATTAGTAATATAATATACTTGTAATTCGAATATTTGAATTACAACCATTTTGAACTGCGAAGAAATTCCGTTCTTTATGGAATCAGAGCTGCAATCTCCGTTCAACAGCTCTTCGTCTTCGACTCCTGCGCGTGGAGCGGCGAGCGCGCGTGCTTGAGGTCCACGACGGGCGCCGGAGTGGGGCGGGGGCGGGGCCGGGGGCTGTCCTATCGCGCGCCGGGCGTCCCCCGGATGCCCGCGCTTCCGGGAAACAATCTCCAGAGAGTGCCACCGCCATCGCCGCCTCCGCGAGGCGCCCTGAGAGCGGCTAGCGCAGCCTTTGCTCGGACCAGCAGCGCGCTCTCGCCGACCCACAGGAAGGCGGGACCACAAAGGGTGCGATCTGCGGATTTGGAAGGATCGCAGGGTTGATGCGAAATACATTTCTCAAGTTATTCCGATTGAAACAATCTCTCAAATTCGAACTGGATGTACGATTTTTTTTTCTTCGCATTAGTGTGTGTTCTATTCATCTAAAAGGTTTGAACAAGCCTAATTATTTCTTAAGCATGAAACAACACATGGAATAATATCTTATTTGTCCTACCTTTGTTAATGATGTTTTTTTATTGTTTGCGGTTCAGATATCATTTGTGAAACAGCCAGGATTTACAACCAATATGTACAAAAAATGCTGTAGTGTAATCTCTTTTTTACACAAGTCTCTTGATTGTGGGCGATACAATTATAACCTTTCCATTTTTAATAATAACTTCAAGCCCAGTGCAATAGATTCAGCTAAGGAATTCCGGCCAGATTTCGCGAACATTGCACTCCGTCATTCGAATGATGCGTGTTACGATCGCTTGCCCGCGTAAGGCGGCGGGAGCCCGCAGGGCCTCCGTTCGCTGTCCGCAAGGAGCGTGGGCCCCTGCCCACCCGGGCACGTTCCTTTTCGGTGACAGATTTCTTCCTCTGGCCTCGACGACGACGACGAGGAGGAGGAGGAGGCGAACGCGCAGAATAAAGGCAGGAAGGCGCGGAATAGAATTGATGAACGGCCGGCCGAACCGCTGGAGGAGGAGGAGCACGGGGAGAAGAAGGTCGGTGGGTAGATATTAGGCGTCGAAGGAGAGAGCGTATGTTAAAAGACCCCGCTCGGCGCCAAGTGTGAGCCGCATAAACACGTGCCAAATGACGCGGCTGACTCAGCCTGCACATGATGAGCCGCTGGGAGCGGTCGCGGCCTCCGAGACGGCGTGGACGTCTTGACGGGGACAGCCCCTGAACAATGCAAAATTAAGGCCTCCACCAACAAAGCTACGATTCAAATGGAAGGAAAACTGCAAAAAACGCACGTAAAATTTTTAATTCAAAATGATCAGTAAAACTGAATACGCCACGATCTATGTTTATTATGTTTATTGTTTATTTATGTTTATTGTAACGTATGGTTATAATGTGTTCAATTTTTTACAGGAATTATTTTTTTGTGGAATCCTTGTTAAAAAGGCGTCTAATAAAGTATTTGTAATTTTACTACGAGTTCATAATATTACGCGGGTTGACATAATTTTGATCACTTCGGAAAGGAGGTAGAAGGTAGGACCGCACTAATCACCCTCTCAATATTATTCTATTCGTGAGGAGCAAATAATTCTCACTTCTGTAAGAAGTTTCTTATGCAATTCATTGTCGAATTCGCGATACTTGTTAGTTACCGTCGCGAATATTAATGTGCTGCGTGTGATTTCTTGCCGGAGGGCCGTTTCCCTTCCCCCTCCCCCCTCCCCCAATGCCGCCCCGAAGATGAAGCGCGCTCCGCCCAGTTGTTCTTGTTAGTAACGCCACGTCCGCATCCACGCCTGCGTTTGTCTACGCGCTATCCGTCTCGCGGGCGTGAAATTTCCCGGCGCGCGCGCCGCCGCTCCTCGCCCGCGCCCTGCGGCAGAGGTGCCAGCTCGCGTCCGCGGGGGCCATTGAAGAGACCGCCCCTGGACCGCGCCACCCTCCGAGCGGCCTCGATATTTTCGGAGAAAAGGGTAAAAAAAAGTCATAAGTCACGGGCAATGCTGGATTACTGTATGTCATAAGAGCATTAGGAGGGGACGATCGGCGCCCGTGGTGGGGAGCGGGAGGGGGGGGGCGCCGCGCATGCGTGGAAGCCGGAGAAAAAGACAAGGAACTGTCGTTTTTCGCCTCAATGTGACGTAACAAAAAGACATTTGAATGCGCGCAGCGGAGACGGAATGAAACAGAGAGACTGAACGCGAGGGAGAGAAAGGAAATTACGTGTTAGATGTGTAAAGAAGAGGGACAGAAAATTAAGGTTCCTTTTTTCTCCCCTCGCTGTCTCTCTCAACTCTCCTTCATCCCGCGTCGAGAGGGATAAAAAGAGTGGACCCGCCTTTCTGTCCGAATCTATATGACACAGGAGACATATAGCGGGGTGGGAATAAGACAAAGAGAGTAAGATTGGAGGGGGGAAGTGGAGAGGCAGGCAGGGAGGGACGGGTTGAGGGGAGGAGTAAGAGCAGAAATAAGAGGAAGGGGAAGGAGTGTTCGGCGGCGGTGGAGGCGGTGCCAGCCGAGGACGGGGCGCATGCAGAGAGCAATATTGTGGCTTTCGTATGTTCTGGGCAGTTGGTCTCTTGTAACCCTTTCCATTCACTCACACACGCGCGTCGCGGCGGCGTGTTGCGGGGCGCGGTGGCGGCGACGGCGGCGGTGGTGGCGGTGGCCGTAGCGGCCGCGTGGGAGATGGTGGCGGGTCGTCGTCCGCAATACGGTAGCGTTAAGGTAAACTGCAGTCTGTGGGCTGCCTCGCCACGTTTTTACTACGCGTCTGGAGGCAGCTCTTCTCCTTTCTTTCCTAAAGCTTCCGGAGCAGCTTAACGTGTCGGCTTGCGAAGATTTCTTTTGTATTGACTCTATTTTTTTTACTTTTGGCATGTGTTTTTAGAAGCGTAATGTTTCGATACATTTGTTACTAATTTAAAAATTTATTTGCTTCCGGACTTTTCAACAGCATTGTTTGTATTGTTTACCATTTCGAAATTTTTAATCGAAATATTTATATTTTTCCATTGTTTTCTATTACATTCATGATTGCTTTACCGAATAAGCATTTTCATAGTCAACGATTTACAATTGAATGCCACAATTTACGTTTCCTGCTGGCCGAAAATTCCACTGTACATTTTTTTTTTCGATACAAGGGACGAACGCGAACAACTGACGTTCAGTAATGGCAGGAAGATTCAATGAAATCGCGACGAGCATTCTGTCAGATTAAAAAACCATCGTAAAAAAATTACTGATACAGTTTTGAATGTAACTGTTATAAACTGTTTTCTCATACGTCGTGAATCTGCTTCATCCCCGAAACGTTTAGCTCTCCTTGCAATTGAGTACACAACAATTCATTGAAGGCTCGTTGTTCAATGTAACCTGTCCTCATTGACTGAAAAAAGGCTGTTGGGCTGTTAGGGTGTACACATAAGCGAGTAGTGATTGCGTACGGTTTTGCACACGTCACGATCTGCTTCCTCTCCGCAATCGTCTCTGCTTTTTTTCTTGGCATCTCTACTTCGCTGCACGGTTCGTTAAGAACTCTTCCACATCGTATGTTGCAACGTTCAGTGCATACGTTGTGGTCGGTCTACTTCGGCTGGCCAACAAATGAGGAAAAAATTGCGACATGTATCGGCATACGGTATGCGTAACTGCATCAGTTGCCTTGGCACTGTCCAAACTGCATAAATTGTCTTGATAAAAACAACAGTTATTCCGTAATAAAGCAAAGAGAATGGCATTGAAGCAAATTTTCATTACCATGATTGTGGAAGTATAATATTCGATTTGTAATGTTATAGCTTCTCGAGTAACTTCAATGTACGGGATAAAAGCAATGAAGCAATAAACAGCTACGAACTTTATCTCAGTAGTTTTGATTAGCGCTCTCTGATCTTAATTACAGTCACGCTCGGCAGCACGTAGAAATGGCGGTTGAAGTTCGACACACAGTTGCTCCCGATTGCGTCCGACTCGGCCGGTTCATTCATTAGCCGCCGTACGCGTGCAGCTGATTAGCTCAAACGTCGCCGTGAACAAGCGAGCATCGAGCGCGCAGGGCCCCTATTCAGGCGAGAGGAGTTGAGCAGGTGGCGTTGGGCTCTGCGACGTCCACTCTTCGCCCCTCCTCCTCCTCCTCCCGCCCCGTACTACCCCCCCCCTCGCCCGCTGACGAGCGCCGGCCGCCGCGCCCTTATCCGCAGGCAGGCAGGCGCGTACGTGCCGAATGAAGGCTGGCGCGAGGCTTCGGGCGCGGCCAGGGCGCCGGCGGAGGTGAGACGCGTTGCCCGAAGGCGCAGGGGGCGGGGCGGGGCGCGGGGCGCGGCGCGGGTCCGTTCCGGTCGGGTCGCCCCCGGCTCGCTCGCTCGACTTCGCCCGCTCGTCGTTCGCCAGCCTCTTGTTGCCCCGCTCTGGCTGTCGGCCGGGGCTGCTGGCGGGGCTGGATCGGAATACAGGAGATGTGAAATCACATCCACGCCCGATCTCAAAGATAGAATTATAACGGAGCTGTCCGCAGATCGCCTATCGTCGCCGCTGCGCTGCGGAGTTCGAGGTGCGCGAACGCGGGGGGGCGGAAGGCATGGACGCGGGAGCGCAAGGGATGGGGAGTGCCGATCGTGGCGGAAGAGCAACGCCGAAGGGGC
>BOPP01000075.1:2769051-2782672 GCA_017312745.1 Gryllus bimaculatus
ATTTTATTTTATTTACGATTTTTAATTTACGAATTTTATATTTTTCCAAATTTTGAAATATTTTTTGACAATTTTGATTTCTCTTCGAATTTTTTATATTTTTTGTTTTTATATTTTCAAATTACTATAATTTTTTGAATTTCTATATTTTTCGTATTTTTAAATTTTTAATTTCTAATTTATTCGAATTTTTATATTTTTGAATTATTAGGTTGCGACAAAAAATGCAAAGAACAGAGTCAACTGACGACGCGGCGACAGAGGAACGAACTATGAGCAGTCCAACGATATACGAAGAACGACTTCCCAGAGCCGAACTAGCGACAAATACGAAACATGGAATGACGGAAACAAGGACGATGAGGCGGACTTCTGCATAACCCCCAAGGACGAAATAACGAACGTTCAAATGACAAGAATCTCAAAAAAATGAGAAAAAAAAAACAAACATAACATAGAAGACGTTATATGATCGATTATATCATCCGAATAATATATATATTTCTATAAAAAAAAAAAATTGAAAAATGTAAAAAAATTCGGAAAAAATATAAAAATTCCAAAAATAATCATAAAAAATAAAAAAATATATACTTATTTTTTAATAAATTATGTAATTTTGAAAAAAAAAACTTGAGAACAAAGAGACAACAAATCAAAAACAGATGCGAACGTACGGCGAAATGATATGAACGGATGATCGGATCGAATGTACTCTGTTAAAAAAGATGGACTAACAACATAATGGAAACAATACCACAAAACGAATTGCCCAGCCATTTAGCTAAGTGCAACGAAACACGCGAGCGTACGATCCATGCAGACGAACGTACGACTTACGCCGCGACGAAGCCACAAGCGTCGTAACCAGAACTATTTAGCGAAGTAATCTAGCGGACAGAAAAAGCAAAGGGACAGAACCGACAAACGGCGTACAGTCCGACAGACCGAAAAAATGCACAAAAAAGCGGAAAAAACAAAAAACCGAAAAATTTGAAAGATATAAAATATAAAAAATTACGAGAAAATATGAAATTTGAAAATTATTAAAACTTTGACAAATTATTTTAAATTCAAAAAATATATTAATTCAAAAATATAAAATGGTTCAAAAATAATATAAAATTCAAAAAAATTATTAAAATTTCAAAAATTATAAAATTGCAAAAATATTAAAATTTCCCCAAAAATTATTAAAATTCAAAAAAAAATTATTTAATGTAATTTTGAAAAAAAAACGTAAGACAAAGGACAAACAAACAATGGACAACGGGCGAATGGATGAACGCAGATTAATGACAAGTTAAAAAAAGAAGAGAGAAGCGAACCGAAGAACAGCGAGGCATGACCAATCGACGAACGAACGGAATTACGGGCGAAGCCACAAGCGATCAAGGACTTGCGAATTGCGACGAAAAAAGAAAGACAAGACCACAACCGACAGGAGCGAACAAGGGACGAACGATAAATATGAACGCCTGCGAACGATATTTGAAGAACGAAAAAACGCAAGGAGCGACTAAGCAGTCAATCGATGAAAGACGAAACGGGGCGATGAGCGACGACGCATAACCGAGGAACGAAAGTACGAAACGGCGACAGACGGGAATCAACAAAGGAAAGGAGAGAAACAAAACATCTAAATATTGAAAAAAATAAATTCGGAAATTCATAAATATTTCAAAAAATATAAAATTTCGAAATATAAAATTTCAAAAAAATATAAAAATATCAAAAAAAATATAAAATTTCCAAAAAAATATAAAAAATTCGAAAAATATAAAATTTAAAAAAATTATAATTTCGAAAAAATATTTTTTTTAAAAAAAATGTTATTTTGAAAAAAAAATAGGCGGGCGACAGGATAAAAAGCTAATAGTCAAAAGATAAATTAATAAGGTCAAAAAATCAATTTCTCCCACATAGCTTCTCCAATTGACTGGAACACAACGCGTCCAAACATAAACTCACCATCACGACCTACAATAAAACCTATTTTCACACATCAAAGACCGGAATAAAGGGCAAAGAGTAGGCATTGAAGTGCAAATTTTCGATTACCATGATTGATGGAAGTATAATATTCGGATTTATGAATGTTATATGCTTCATCGAGTAACTTCAATGTACGATAAAAGCAATGAAGCACATAAAACAGCTACGGAACTTTGCGAGTAGTTTGATTAGCGCTCTCTAGATCTATAATTACAGTCACGCGTCGCAGCACGTAGAAATGTGCGTTGAAGTTCGACACACAATTGTGCTCCAATATGCTTAACCTGAATTGCGTCGACTCGTCCGGTTCATTTCATTAATCGCGCCGACGCCAAGATTCATTCAGTGCAGCTGATTAAGCTCAAACGTCGCCCGTAACAAAGCGAGCCATCGAGGCGCGCAGGGCCCCTTTTCAGGCGAGGAGTGAGCAGGTGGCGTTGTTCTCTGCGACGTCCACTCTTCGCCCCCTCCTCCTCCTCCTCCCCCGCCCCGACTACCCCCCTTCCGGCTCCCTCACCACCGGCACCCCCATCCCTTCGCTCCCGCGTCCATGCCTTCCCGCTCCCCCCGCTTCGCCACCTCGAACTCCGCAGCGCAGCGGCGACGATAGGCGACTCGACGCTCCGTTTTAATTCTATCTTTGATGATCGGCGTGAATCGTGATTTCACAATCTCCTGTATTCCGATCCAGCCCCCGCCACAGCCCCGCCGCGCACAAGAGCGCAACAAGAGGCTGCGCGAACGAGAGCGGCGAAAGTCGAGCGAGCGAGCGGGTGTCGGACCGACCGGAACTGGACCCGCCTCGCCCCGGCCCCCGCCCCGCCCCTGTCGCCTTCGGCCAACGCGTCTCACCTCCGCCGGCGCCCTGGCCGCCCCGAAGGCTCCGCCAGCCTTCATTCGCCACGTACGCGCCTGCCTGCTCAAAGGCGCCGAGCCGGCGCTTCAGTCACGCGGCTTCTGTGCAGTTTCTCATGCCACCCTTCCTCGCCCCGTTTATTATTATCCAGCCTTTTCTTTCCTCTTCATTCCCTCTTCATCCCGTTCAAGCTGGACTTACATTTATCCACGTTTCGTATTGTTTTCAGAGTTGTTTTATAACATTTATGTGTATCCACTTACGCAGATCCAGAGTGCGTTCCTAAATACGTAATCGTTAGAATTTGCGAAAGTTGTCAAATAGTAAATATTTTTTAATATTTGGAAATGATTTCGTAATAGCGCTCTTGGTTTATTCTTTGCTTGCGGAGCTTAAAATCCAGACTTTCAGAAATATTGATCTAAATAAATAGCGATGTAATTAAGCAAAACTAACCGTCATTGAGTAAATGTTGATGAATGTCCGTTCTGGAGATGTACTCGCAATTACTCTCTCGCCGATCAAATATTTGAAATAATCTGGTGGGGGTGAGGTGAGGCTATAATGGTCAGCAGTATGTGTGGGAGCTACCCCTCTGTAGCAATCAACCACGTTTAATGCAAACTCACGCCAGGGTCTGCGAGGATGGAACAATGATGGTCTATTGTCTATTGACCTCGGACAGAATACTCCAAGTGAATGTGTGATCTTCAATAGCTCAATTTTTGAAGGGCATATTTATAGTCTATTAGTATATTGACGTACTCATGAATAAGAATTGAAGTTTTTGCGAAACATTACTCTTGTATGTGGAGGGAGGAGAGTGGCGAGCGTGAAGTTAAGAGCCTATGAGCGCAAAACTCTATATTTCCCGAAATAATTAGTGCATAGAACCAAACTGCTCAGCCGCGTGCTCGAGCCTGACCCACCGATCGCCTTCTCCGCCATTACGTCTGTTGGCGCTCGCAGAAACTCCCCGCCCGCGAAAAACACTGACGTGCCCTGGCCGGCGGGGCGGAGGGGGGCGGGCCGCCCCAAAGCTATAGATCGCGACGGTCGCGTACCCGCCCCCGCACACCGCACCCGCCCCCACGCCGCCCCCGGGCGTTCGCGTGCTGTGCCCTGCGGTCGCTTATCAGCCCGGCCGCGCGAGGAACAGGCCGCGTCCGCCCCGCCTGGCACGCTTTAAGACGAACGCGCACACCCGCATCCCGCGCCCGCCCTCCCGCCCTCCCCCCGCCTAGGACCACGTCCACGCGTCTAGCCTAGAACGGCCGCGCGCCACGCCCCCGCGACCGCGTGCTTCCGACGGACCGCCCGCGGGCCGCGTCCAGGGCCTCCACTATGCTCAATGCAGACAGCAAATTCTTCTTCAAGCGGCAGCCTCTCCAATCGGTGTGTATTGATCATGCTTCTACTGTTTATCGGAGCTGTTAATTAGTGTTACGCGGCCAGAGAGGAGGAGAAGAGACGGCGAAATGCGAGGGGGGCGAGGGAGGGAGTAGATCGTACTGAGGTGGAGAGGCGAAAAGGGAAGACGCGCGGCTTCGGCGGCGAAGGAAGAGGAGACAGTGAAGACAGAGAGGCGCGCATCGGCGGCCAAAGCCAGGAGCAAGAGGAGGAAGGAGGAGGAGGCGAATTGAGTAGCAAAAAGTAGTAGCGCCGCCGCCGCCGTCCGGGCGGGCGGGAGAGAGGAGAGGAAGGGCGCGGAGGCGGGGCGCGCGTGGCGCGACAGTGGCGGTGCGAGGGGAGACTGCGGGCGGCGCGGCGCGGCGGCGGAACCGACGCGGAGGAGCCGCGTCAGGGAAGGGGATGGAAAGACTGTAGTGTGAGAACCAGTATTGGAAAAGGGAGAACAAGGTGGTGACTGGGTGCGCGAAAGAATTTGAAGGAAGGACGGATCGTTTTGCTGTTGGTCATAGCTCCGCGCGGCCGACCGGCTTGCCTGTGCCTAAAAGCGCCCCGCTCCTCGCCCGCCGCCCAGTTCGGCTCACGCCCCCGCACCGCCCCCCCCCCGCGCCCAGTACGTCTTGTTCGACGGGTTTAATAAGTTTGTTATAAAAATACGATGCGCAAAAACACGTGCCGAGAACAATAAAATCCAATTAAATTTCGTGTTTGTCGTCGGTTGCGACACGAAGTAGCATGCGCCATTAAGGCCGTAATGGAATCCCAAAGCGAAGCAACCCCTTGGCCGGATGTGCACACAGAAATATTCCTCTGATGTTTTGAGGCGTCTTTCGGCACCAGGACAGTCCTTGTGTCGGGCAGACTTGTTTTATAATTTCTTGTAATTCAAGAACCCATTCACTTTCTCTAATACATTGATCATCATTCTCTTAATATGTGTGGATTCTTTATTTTCATTTTCTTCACTTTCAATATTTGTTTAAATTTCCATCCTCTATTATATCACCACTTTTCAATTCGATAAATACGTCTATCATCCCACAAGAGCTTTCAATTGATTTCACATGTATTTGCATTATATTTATTAATTCCTTCGTAAAATCATATTATGTATTAAGAATTCTTATTCCTCTCCTACAGTCAGTGATTGAAAAGTAATGATCATAATTGCTCTTTTCTTGCCGCTCACTCTCCATGTGGTTTTTCCGCCCACACACATCGCCTTCCCTCTGATCAGCCCCCTCACCGCTCACCCGCAGCCTCCTTTTCCCGCCCACCCTCTCCGGCGCCGCCGCCGCCCGCTCAAGTCGCATATGGTTCGCGGCGCAAACACTCCGACAAACGGACTCGGCGACTGTGCTCCGGGCTGCAATATGTCTTCTGGCGTAATCGCTTAATCCCCCGGGGCGCGTCGACTGCCAGTTTTCTCTCGTATCTCGCCATCTCCTCCTCCGACCGCCTTTGTTGCAGCCCGAGCGCGATCCTCCCTCTTTCTCTGCTCTCGCTCCCCGTCCCCTCCCCCTCCACCTGCGACGCCCGCTCTGCGCTTCCAGCCGCCCGCCGCCGGCCGTCTGTAGTATCTTTTTGTCAATCTTTCAGGCCTCTCTTGCCCTGCGTCGGCGCCGTGACGCCGTGTTATCTCGCGCCGACCGCCGCTGCTTGGCGCAAGAATTCCCGCCTTTCGTGTGCTCGGGCGTGTATGCCTAGTATTTGTTATCGCGGCGTACAAAATGTGTTTTGAGTGTGGCTGATTTTCGCAATCTGAGTGTATTTATTTTTTCTTTTCTAGCTAGTTTGATGTTTAATTAAGTTAATGACGTGTTTCGGCTAGTGATAACCATCATACGTACTAATACCGACGCGCCCGTCATCTATTGTCTGGGGGCGGTCTCTCATTTTCGTGCTCTTCGCTGCCCGGTTTTCTCGCCTGAGCCAATTTGCCTAGCACGTCCTGAAACTCGTACCCGCTCTCCAGGCGCGCATTGTTAGGGTGTTCTGGGTTAGCTCCGAAATTGGTAGGTGATAATCCACATCAGTCTGTTATCGGTGATAGTGAGCTCACAAAGACGGACTTGCCCACGGCGTATTCTAAATAAGACACGCACATTTTCTGTTTCCACCGCCCTTCCATAAGATGGCGTTCATAATTAAACTATGTTTCTTCACCTCACAAACCTTTTAAAAATTTATTTTAAATTCGTCGTATGTCTCCTGGAATTTCGACATCGACAAATTGCACTCAGGCGCTGCCGCAAACTATTGATGCGCAAATTTTGGCTTTAGCTTAGCGGACACAGCATTTGGTAGCGTGAAGTTATCTTCCGGACTCCGGATGAAGTCGCAGGGGTGTTTTCCTTTCGTGCAAAATATGAGAAAAGAACTAATTTATTCCGAGCATTTTTTTAGTTTAAAAGGTTTATTACGGTATGTTTAATAATTGTAAATAATCACTGAATAAAGTAAATATCACTGAAATAACAAATGTTTGTATTTCAGATATTAGAATTTGATGAAATTAATAAATATCGCTAATTAAATATAAAATTAATGTTAAACTGTGTAAATAATAACACTGTATTCAAAAATCTAGAGAGCAAAATAAATTAGAATCACAATAGTAACATGTCAATTGCTTGGCTCGGAGCGAAAGTGCTTGGAGCGTGGCGCAGAACGCGCGTCGCAATTGTTCCGCAGCGCGTGCTGACGTCGGCCTCCCCCTCCTCGTCCACCCCTCCTCCCCGCGGCGCTCGCACGCGATCGCCCGATTTTTGCGATCAATCAGAGTAATTCCGCAGGCCCATAGCGGTCGCTGTTCATTCCGTTAATTCGCTAATCGAATTCTGCTTTCTAACTTGACCTAATGATGTTGAAACCTAATACATATCGGGAGATTGAGCCATGTCAATTCGCAAATTGCTCTTTACCCTGCGATTTTTTTTTCCTCCGCTCGGTTCCGCGAAAAATGGAATAAAAAAAATCTCTGACAGAGACAAGCGGCCAAGTTCCCGATTGAAAAATGAAGTTTCCGATATTTGTACGCGGGTGGCAGGGTTGCGGTGGGGGCGGCGCCGGCCCGCACTGCCCCTCGCTCGTCCCCCCCCTCCCGCTCCGTCCGCGCCGCCCCTCTCCCCTCCGCACGCTCGACCGCCCGCACGTCGGCGATGGCGGTGCGAGCCGAAGGGGAGGATGCGTTTTATGTTTCAATACGTGATCAGTGGATGAAGAGAGACGGAGTAATTGGTCGGTTGATTATCAGGTAAAGTGAGTGTGAAAAAAAAGAGAGTTACGGGTGGTATTAAAATAATGGATGAAGTGATCTGTGTAGAACATATCGGTTCGATGGGAATAATGCCGAACGCCGTGCCGACGTCGAACGCTTTGCCAGTCAATTCTGATTTAATTTCCTCGCGCAGCTTTTCAGCTTCTATCGCCGTCTGATTTCGCTTTTATATTTTTGTTTTTTGTTTTATTTATCGGCGTTCCACCGCCACCGCTTCTGACACAGTTGCGGCGCCTGCGTCAAAAAAAAAAAAAAAAGAGGCGAATGGCTCTCGAGAGTCATTTGTTTCATCCTGTCAATTGCTTTCCGATGGAGGAGGGGGAGGCGGATTATTTATGTTTTACTTGCGATCGTCTGCTCGCTTTGCGCGCGCGAGGCGCCGTATTGACTTGATTTAACGTCCATTGGTTCATTGATCCGGCGTGGGTGAGAGCAATTGCCGCGTCCGGACAGACCGCAGGCGGCTGGCCGCGGACAGCGGGTTTCCCGCCTCCCCCTTCCTCCCTCCCCCCCACGGCGTTGGCCGGCGTTCAAGTCCGAGCCGGCGACGCGGCGGTGGACCCTGGAATGGGCCGGCGGGGGACGCTCTGCGCGCAGGGCTCTTCCGATCAAGACGCCGCCCTCCGCGACTTCGGTTGAGCGGTCTTCTGGGATGGGGCATACTGTCTTACGGCCTACCATCTCCTTCTTTTCTTCTTCCTCACTATTTCTTACTTAGTTTAATTTCAATTTTCTTCTAATTTTCACGCTGGTTTCCGTATTTTTAATAATATGTATACATGGTTTTAGATATTATTTTTATATTTTATTTCGGTCTCACTTTTATTGTGGCCATGAAGCTTTCTTCCTGTGCTTTCTTCATTCTCCATTACTCCGCATTACAATCATTCATGTAGTTTGTTTTAAAAACTTCTTTTGTTTCTTTAATCGAATCTATTACATGTCAGATAATGCATATTAAATAGTTAAGGAATTTCGTTCAACAAATATTGGAGATAGGAATCACTTCAACCATTAAAGTATTTGATGTCCGTGAACACTGATATAATTGGACGTCATTGTGATTAAGAAATGTTGAGGATATATGATGAAGAAAGTATAGGATGCGTTTGATGAAGAAAGTATAGGAGATCGTTTGGCCACAATAAATTCCACATGATTTAGTCGAGTATTGAACCCGGATCCTAGCAGTTAAAGGTGGATGTGCTACTCACCACGCCACAACTCCTCTACTAATTTCTTTTTAAATAGTTGATTTTCATTGACACGCGTGACGTAAGAAACACTCGCATTGGAAGTACTCCGCATCTCCTCAAAGAAAGCAGAAGTTCGCCGTCCAAAGAGCGGCCGCTTGATCTGACGGCGTCGCCGCCGAGACCTCCTGTTGCTTAGCAGAGGCGCCGCGACGCCGACGGTGCACCCCCCTCCCCACCCTCGCCCCGCGCCGCTTCCTTCGCCGCCGCACTCGCCGCAAGAGCTGCCGCCGGGCCCTCCGCAGGAATTCTGCCCCCGCCGCCCCCAACCCGGACCCCGCCTCCGCCGTCTCCGCCACGCGTCTAGCGCACGACCACAAACCTCGCGCCGCCGCCACTGCCCCTGCCCTCTCTCGCAGGGCCAGGCGCCGCCCCCGCCCCCGCCCCCGCTTCCGCCGTCGCAGCCCTAGCCCGTCGGGCAGGCAGGCAGGCGCTTCTACGCGCACCCAAGCGGAAGGGCGGAGTGCGCCTCGTCCGTCCCCGTCCTCCCGTCCTCTCGGCCGCGAGGACGCGGCGCCGCAGGCAGCGAGAGGGAGCGGGACGGGGAGAGAAGTGGGCGCGCGGAGAAGGAGCCTGGGCGGCGGGGGCGTAGAGTGTGAGCCCGAACCACTTCACAGAGAAAGCGATCAAGTGGAAGGCAACCAGTCCAGATTAGCCTTTCCTCCAACAGTGGCGCCGCCGCTGCCGCGGGGCCGCACAGGCGCCCAGGCGATCGGGACGGGGACGGGGCGTGGAGCGCTCGAGCCTTCGCGACGTCCTCGATCCTCGTGAGGACGGTCGCCGCCGCCCCCGCCCCCGCCTCGGGCCTTCTGAGCGTCGAGAGCGCCGCAGGCCGCCGCCCACCGCCCACCGGTCGCCGCCAATGGACTCGAGGGCAGCCCAGCCCTTTAGCCCTTACGTCTGAGTCCTCTCACTCGGTTCGCTCCGCAACGGGCTCTGAGAGGAATTCACTGATTAAGGAAATGATTTTGGATTGAGAAGAAAGAGAAGCATTCGAGTTCCATGAAATATCTTTGGGAGGCGATATTAAAAATTGGCGTTATTTTATCGTGCTTTACGTAATTGTATTTATGTTACCAAGATTAATAGCTTAAAACGTACCATAATTTTATTTCTACGTCAGATTGACCTCACCTTACCTCATACCATGGATTTGCACTTCCTTCTAAGAAGAGCCACATCAGTCTCTTCACACAGAAGGTAGTTAGCTTGTTCAGTGTAGAGAACGACTGTCGAAATCAAAGTGAATTGAGGTGGCCCTCTCGAAAACTACCCAGGTCGTCAGTGTGGCAATTCAGAAAGGTCTGCGCGTGTCGCAAGAATTCGAATGGGAGTCACCGCGCCCTCGCGCGTTGGAGGAATCTACTGGCGGCGGTGTCGGCGGCGACCTCCCAGGCCGGCGCGGCGCGTCTGCTCCTCGCTGTTCCGCGACGTTCCTCCGGGCACACACCCGCCGCCGCGCCGCAACTATGCCACAAACACTTGGCGGCCGACCAAGATGGCGGTCATTTACCGCCATCACTTCCTGCGCCGGAGGCCTTTTCGATCGCCAGCGCCGTCGCGCGCGACGCATTGTCCTGTCGCCGGCAGAAATTACGCCGCCCCCTCACACGACGTCGAACGAGCGCGATCGGCGTCCCCGGCGGCGCCGCGGCGGGACTAAAACGGAGGGCGTCACGTGCTCATTGCGACGCTTCTACATTTAACGGGATGCTTCGCGGACCGAACGGGCGACATGGCTGCTCCCTGCGTTCTTGATGCACATTTTATCGCTTTCCTCTGTCCTCAAATAGACAATCCAATTGCGTTAGCAGGTGTTAAGTTTGGCGGCAGTGTTAGTAGATCGCGATCTTAGAAATCAGGTGAAAAATTAAGTTAGTTACTATTAATCTACAACGTTTCAATAATGTGTTTAAATAGTTTCAATGGTGTTTGAAACTGTACATGCCCGTGATATCCTTGAAGAAACCCAGTTTTGCCGAAGCTTCTTAATTAAACAATTGCGATATTCCATCCCCGATTTTTTCTTCGCTAAGGACGATTTGAATGCAAACCAAATAGCCCGACATGTTCAAGATCCAAATGACATATGCACTAGAGTGATGCAGAACTAGAAATACGTGGTGATCTCAGCTACATATGCATGATTCTTGGAGGCGCACGCGGCTGACAGTTTGGAAGCGAGCGAATCTGCGACAAGTTGAGGCGGCCCGCGCGCCCTCCCACTCTCCCGCTCCCCCTCCCCCAACGCCCCCGCTCGTGCGTTAAATATTGCTTTATTTATGCTGCTCGCCGTCGTGTTTACATGTCGCGCGGCGCGGGCACACTTGTCTTCCACTTCCGTGTTGTTTGCGACGTTTCGTAGCGGCCGATTGTAAACAGCGTCTCCCGCGCGCGAGGAATCGGCCCGGATTAGTCCTCGATTACGTCGGGGCCGCGGTGGCGCGTCGGGCGACGTTCATCTTTTCTATTCCCCTCCCCACCCCCCGCTTCACCGCCCTCCGGTATATAGAACCCCACAGCCGCCGTTGCCCAAGTCGTTATTGCCGACGTCGGTGGTCCACAAGGATCGGTTCTGGATTTCAGTGCTCGCTTTCCTCGTGGCCCGTGATTCGACCTCTCTGTGTCGGAATCTAGTGATAGACTCTCTTCGGAACCTAATCCTCCTTGATTGACCTTATATTTATCTTCGTTTGAGCAAGCTCGAATTAATAAAATTTCTATCCAACTAGAACATCAATTGCAGGTCGTAAGTTTAGATTTTGATTGTAAAATAATGTACTAATTATATGATCTATATTTTGAATTTTAATACTTACATTTATATCGTAATACATAAATATTAGTTTTGTTTTATGATATATTCATTTTTGTAAAAAAAGGAAATTGTTATAAATAACATAATTTGAAAAGTATAACTCAAAGACGTTGGATCGGAATTGAATGTGGCTTCTTATTTTTATACCAACTTTTCTTAACGAAATGTTGATCGTTTCATCAGAATCCGCCAATACATCTTTACTCTTTCACCTTGAACGTCGCTATCCCCACTGCCTCAGCATCCTTCGATGCTCCCGTCTAAATCGAGAACTGGAGCGTTTTCTCGAAGGCGCGAGGGTGAATTATCGCGCCTCCCGGGCCAGCCCTCCCAGCGCCACGGGCAGGCCTCGACCCGGCGCGTTCCTGCTGTCGAAGCGACGGTAAATCGTGCGGCGAAGCACACTGTGTTTCTTTTACGCGCGGCTGTAACTTAATTGTGACTTTTTCGACGTGACCCCAACTGGGAGAAACATTTTTCATTCGTATGGGCATCTCGAATAGTTTCGTTCTGTGTTCGAAATCGTATTGCCTACTTCCTCCCCGGGGAAAGGTGTGGGATTCTAATCTTGGATGTCCGTAGGATTCGTTAACATTCCTTGCTACGATTCCTGAATACACGTACGTTGTAATAAAAGGCATATGAGAGGTACGGGGTTAGGAGATATCGAATTATGATGTGTCTTTCATGTGTCTTATCCACAAGCATTAGTGACATTTTTTGTTTCCAGATTAGATAATCATTTATGTTGTTATTATGTATATGAAAACATTTTTTGGTTTCCCAATTTGTTTTTGGAGACAGTCACAAAACAAACTTTGCATCTGGAATATGGCCCGCGCAGCAGAGCTGGGCTGTTGGTAGCCTATGTTCAGGCGTCGTACAAAGACCCTTATAAAAGGAACACAAGATACTGTAAATTTCTCAGCCTGTAGATTATTCATGAACAGCAACCAATGACGAAGAAAACAGTTGATCGTTTTTGTAAGAAATCTATTTCGTGATTTCAGTAAAATGTTAAATTTTCCCCTAAAAATATCTTCCAATATAAAAAACTGTTTTATCAAATTTGAAATATTTGCATGTGAAAATAAGTATCAACTACCCAGATATAAGTTCATAAATAATAAATAAATCTCGCGAGTTTTAATGACTTCTTCATTCAGTATTTGTCTTACTACAAAGAATAGCAGTAACCCTGCCCTGCATCCGTACTACGGCGTCGCGTTGTAAAATTGAGGCAAAGTAATGAAAGAAATGAAGAGAGCGAGTTCTCGAACAACGAGCATCAAGTGCACGAGCAAACGCGCACTTTTAAGAGCGAATCCCTTCTTAAAACTCGTATTTTTAAAACGACAGCCTCTTGAATGCTTAGCTTTCGTGTAAATTAGTACGTTAATATCTCAATTCGCATCTTCGACGAAATCTCAAGAGGGATGTTGAGAGCGCTGATGAGGTATTAGGGAAGATATTTACTCTTGAAGTGGATTTTATTTTTTGAAGGAACTGAGGGGTTATTCGTTCTTACCATGGAATTTCATGAAAGCACACGAGATTTCCGCAATGAAATTCGAGCAGAAACAAGTCTTTTTTGTACGAAGCAGCTATTTTATTGCAGACCGGATCATCATCTCGTAAAATAAACGATACGAAAATAGGATAGTACCATTTAGATTTTTAATGTTGAAGATTCTTAGAGAACAAAGAAAAAATATTAATCGTTCCCACCATATTTGAGTTCCATGCTGAAATTCTGGGGAGTAATATAATGTAATAGAAATTATAATAATTTTTCACACCGGTTTATCGAAAAGCCAGGCGTAGCGGTGTAGCATCGTGACGAGACGTCCGCGCGGCGACACGTCGCTCCAGCGGTGACAGCGCCGCCTCGCGTCGCAGCTTCCGATCGCCCTCGCACCGCAGCCGCCGCCGCCCTGCGACTGGAGCGCGGCGTTCGCGCAACCACCGCCGCCGCCGCCGCCGCATCCAGCGCAGCCGATGGCATCATC
>BOPP01000075.1:2787896-2798674 GCA_017312745.1 Gryllus bimaculatus
TGAAGCTGCGCCCGAGTTCCTGCACGGCAGCCCCTCGCAACCTCTTTTGGAGGGTGGGGAGAGTAGTGACTTGGAGCAATGTGGGCAAAGGATATTATAAGAGTCACAGGTGGCAGCATGTGGAGTGAACACAAGACATGGCCCCGAAGACTTATGGAGAGATTCGGGATGCTAGCGAGTCACCGAGGTGTTTTGAACGGCTGGAAAGAAACAAGAGGACGTGGTGCAAGCTGATTAATTAGGTGAGGATCGGATCCGAGAAGACGGTTTGCGGTTGGTCGCTATGTGATAATGCATCCGAATAACTACGCTGTAGAATAGGGGATCCCACATGTTGTCTGCGGGGAGCCAAAGCCAGAGCTTGCTGTTGTTCCTGTGTTGTTTCGACGTACTTTTCAATTAACTCCTAAAATCAATCCGTCTACCTTTTCTACAATCAATCAATTCTCATTTATGATGTTAGGCAAAGTCGGTTTGCCAAGGTTTCCGGCACAGTCTGGAATTGCCATTATGCTTTACCCCAAACAAGGCTTTAAAAATGACAGTCTGTTCTCAGAAGTTCAGATCACAGTTTTGATAACCGATTTATATAAACTTAGTTGTGCTGTATCTTGATAGAGATACGAAGTGTAATGTTTGGTAGCGATGGAACGAAGAGAAATAAAATAAAAGAACATCACAGACATTTCATATTGTCATATAAACAAATTGTATCGTCGAGTCGATTTTAAATACCAAAATTAAAAAAGTTTGCGGTATTAGTTAACGAGCATGAAGTCGCAATGAGTGTGAGTACACGCAGACGGATTCAAAACGGCAAGATCTCAGGTTCAGTTTGTGCCACCCTTCGCACGTTTACGCCTTTTTCCGCACGTCAGCCGGGTGGCACGGTGGCATGTTCCTATGCGTACGAGGTCCAATAGACGACTGGGCGGGGGGGGCGGGGGGGGCGGGGGGCGGGGGGAGGGGGGGGGCGGCCGAGTGCACAGCCGCGGCCGGTGGATCCCTGAAAGAGCGGAAAGAACAGCGGGAAACGGTTTCCCGGCGGCGCGTCTGCGCCCATCGCCCGCGCCGCGTTGCAGGGAGGCGGAGACAAGCGTTCGGGGCGGCGGTGGCAGCGCGGGCTTCCCGGGAAGTATGATCCATGAGGATCCTGGTTCCGGATCGGATTCAGGACGACCTGCATGAGTAATTGTATTTTCCAATATGAACGGGTCGCAGCGGTTTGTTAATTTGCCGCAGGAGGAAAGTGTTAGTCATGTTTGCTTAATGTTTTGACTGTAATGTCATTGCGGTAGTTGGATGACTTTTATATCGTAATATTCTCGGAATTAAGAAACAACGGGCTACTAATGGGGTTCTCACATTAGAAATTCTGACGCGAACAAAATATATTTGTTTTGCGTCAGTTAATTAAGGCAAGGAGTGGAATGCATTAGTTTAAACAGTCACAACGATATTTTACTAAAATAATGTTTGATTTTACTGATAGTTGACCGCATGTCGAGAAAACTCTTGTATCATTTTATCGATATATGCATGAACTTTGCGTTGAAGAATCCATTACATGTAGGGAAAGATTTCAACAGCGAGTTCTATAAATAGAAAGGGTGGATTCCGGGCACATAGTTTCCTTAGGCCTTGCCAGGTGAACAGGTCAGGTTCAGAGTTTTCCCGAACGCTTTGGGGGAACCACTGCAACTGCCCATTCAGTTCGGCCTCGCGCCCCAAAAGCCAAGCAGCAGTGGTTCACCAATGAGGTGAACGATCGGTGAGTTTGGGCAGCTGGTTCATCCTCATCGAGAAGGCGATGCGGACGCGGTCCGGCGCTGCGGACGGGACGCACGCGGTGGGGGCGGGGCGGGGGCGGGGGACTGACGAGAGCTGGTGGATGTTATGGATGCCTGACAGACGCCAAGCGGCGCGCGGGGGTCCGTGGGGAGAGGGGGGCCGCCACGCCGCGCCGCGAGGGGGCCGAGTTCGGAGCACAGGCCGCCGAGTCTAACTGGATTCAATGGGAATGCGAAAGCGGACGCGGCCATAGTTTCGCAGCCATCGCATCAGCACCTCCGTCCCGCGTTCGCGCGCGATGTTCGATGCGAGCGAGAGAAGAGCGAAGTCGCGGTGCCCGCGGGCCGGCGTAAAGAGAACTCGTTCCGAGAGAGCGCTACCGCAGCTCGCGAAGCTGGGGCCTGACGCGGAGACGCGCAATGTAGGGATCGGCTATATGCCTGCGTTGAACGGCTGAAGGTGCCAGGCGTCGCTCCGCGCGGCCGTGGTGGCCACAGCCGCGTAGCTCGGCCTGACCTGTCTGCCTTTGACGCGCTGTTCTCCGAGGCCGACCCGCCCACCCACGGTACGCAAATATGGCTGATATATACGACGGGACCTCCACACCCGCCGACGGCGGGTCGGGCTTGATGGTGATAAGGCTCTGCGCATCGTCGCAGAACAATTAATTACAAAGTGATTCACGCCTCGTCTTACTAGACGGTCTCGCCCGCCGCGCCCCGCGGCTACGCCCCCCGCGCCGCTCCTAGCCGTGTGAGAGTAACGAACCATCTCGCGGGCGCGCGATATTCCCTCTGTTATGTCCTCTCGGCGATCCGTCCAGCCATTCGCATCACACGGATACGTCAAAGTGCAGTTCGGACCTGCTCAGTCCCTCCGTGACCGGGTCGACGCTCTCGTCGATTCGTATAGTTCCACTGAGGGTCGCGGCGGCGGTTATCCGCTTGAGAGGTCCAGAGGTGTATATGATGAGCGAGAAGTAGCGTATGGGGGTGAGGGGTGGTGGGTACGAGCAGCGCGGGCTATGTCCTGTCGCGCCCGGAGCAAAAGGTGGGCTTGCCCCATCCTCGCCCCCCGCCGCGCTCTCAGTAATACAGTGCTGCCCAGTTAGCGCTGCTGGTGTTCGAATACGAACGAATGTACTCGATCGTATGTGCGGATTGTCAGAGTACGATGACGCGTCGAACGCACGAGTGCGTAATAGACCCGCTCGGCACTGGGCCTGGGCAGTCATGTGCTTGACGTCGAATATTTGCACCTCGCGACCATCTCTTCACGCGCGTACGGCAGTCTGCGTCCTCCGTAGCTCTCTTTGGCGTGCTGGCGTGCCGCTCCCGCGGGGACGTGGAACTGCTAATTCTGTTCTATCGGAGCGTGGGGGAAGCTCGCCGGCAGCCTCTAGACGCGCCGTACGCCAGCGTTAAATGAAATTGTCTACCTTCTCTTTACTTGTATGACAACGTTTTGGCTTCGGACATTTAAGAAAGTGCCTATCGATCATGTTTGATCATGGGCTATAGTTTCGAGCTAATTTATCGTGTATATTTATTTAGTAAGTAATATTTTAGCATAGAAGTCAAGATGATATTAAATGCATTATAATGAGTACTTAGCCTGTTATATATAATCTTTGCTTCTTTTTAGGTGATGTTGTCGCATTGCCCAAGAATGAACGAGTTTGGAACTGGTAATAAACACCGGAGTAATGGTAAGTTGGTGATACAGCTTTAGATTGACCTTAAAATAACGTGCGCGTTTGGGGTGATAAGAGCACGATATGGCGCCAGAGAGAATAACTTGGTAAACAATCATTTGGTACTGTTCATTAGTCCAAGATTTGTTTAAGCTCAAGAAAGAAGAACAGAACAGTGGTCTGAGTTTGAATTCGACTATAACAATATTATGTGATATAACGATTTGCGCCGCACTGGCATACATATTTGTGATATAGACAGTAGCTGAGCATCGAGCTATTCTTGTCAGCGTAGATTGGATTCAGGGCAGGGAGAGAGTATATGGAGTACTATTTCCAGTTGTTCGCTGAGCTAAACATGAGAACAAGAACAATCAACACTTAAGGGTATTTGAAAGTAGTGCACAAAATGACAGTGCATCTATAAAAACGTCCGCACTTGTACGTAGTATGTCTAGTGTAGATAATATGATGTCCGTAATAACTTAAGATCCACGCGGGCAAGCCTGTAGATCATATTACGCGTATATTTTTCTTCCGGAACTTGGTTTCCTCCCTAATTCTAAGCACTTGACTTGGCTACAACTGTTTTATCCCATACTATATGAGGACCACTGCTATCTTCATCGGGCACTTTCACTTTTCCTGCACTCCGACAATATAGGCTTTGTCACTCAACGATTCTCACTCTTGGGGGTGTTCCGCTCTGGCATACATATGCGAAGGTTCTTCTCTATGTCTCTGCACTGTGTGACTGGTATCTATCGCGAACTCGCACGATGGCCTGCGATGATAGCAACACGGCGAAATGATAACCGCACGATCAAAGCATCGGCGTGGTGTGTCTAACAAAAGGGTCATCGGCGGGGACGGGCGTTCCCAAACGCGCGCTTTCTCCTCGCTCCGCGCTCCTCATTTGTTTCGCTGCCCCCCCCCCGGGGCAGCGGGCCCGGGCCGCCTCGCGCGCCATGCTGCGAAAGCGCTCCGGGCCGCCGCCGAGTTCATTAATCTAATTGAGTCATCAATGGAAATCAATAGGCTACAGTTGTCGTCCGGGTCGGGGCGTGGTTTTTCTTATCTGTAACAGCAGGACGGTAGTGGGGTAGAGTGGGACGGGTCTGGGGTGAGGGGGGTGTGGGGTGAACCAGGAACAGCGAGCGATCCGGCACTCGTTGGCGGAGTCGATAGCCTCGGGGCGAAATGAGGGTGGGGAGGGCCTGAGGTGGGCCGTGGAGTGGGTGGGCAAGGAACAAACGCAAGACGTCACGCGCGGAGTGGCAAGGCAGGCGTCGTTGCTGCCACTCTCTTCCCCAGGGGTGGGAAACGTAGGCATACGTTGTTGGCCAGGGATTTCGTATGATGGCATTGTGATTTTGAAAAGTAGTGTTAAAATAATATTTGCCTATTTGGCTGACGTGAGGAAGTAAGAGAATTACATAAAGCCTTCGCTAGAATTACATAAACAGATTTTATAAAAGACAAATATTTTTAAAAACATTTAATAAATCGTGGTCGTTCCAATGTTTATACTATTTTTTTTTAAATCAGGGGAGCGTTTACTCCCTAGGGTAATTTTTAAATATTTTGTCTTTATGTATGTTAAGGAAGCATGTTAACCATGATTTAAGTAATACTACATTTTTAAATCGCGTTATTTTGTTTCTTCAAATTTTACTTTCTTTGCTGCAGTCTTTCAAAGCTTGAAAGTTATTGACGTGATGTTTACTTTTCTCTTCTTGGTTGAAAACCAACCTCTCAGTAGATTTTGTTCTGACCTGCTATTACAGATATGTTTCTATCGAGAGACTAGCAAAGAACACTTTTGTGTTGGTAACGCTGTCATCAAAGAATATTTGTTTTGATTGCCTTTCCTCGAAATTTTCATTGTGTTTTCGATCCTACAGTCTTCGACACTGGAAGTCAACCAGAAAAAGAGCTTCGGCTCAGCAACACGAAATAAAACTTGACGCTTTCGTGCCTCGAAGCGAACATCGATCGAAACCGAGATTTGGAAAGCGATTTTAGTCGTTCACCAAGAGCCGTCGAGCCGTTTGATAACTGTCACGTTCAGTTTGTTCTGAAACTCCGCCTAAGTCGACCTCAAAAAAGAGGAGAGATATGATTCCAAGAACTTCAATCACAGCCTGGCAAGTGGAGTGGAGCTTGGGAGTGGATAGTGAGGAAAACGGACGAAAAATGTAAAGCTCTCTATTTCGAGGAGAGTTGGAGACACGTGTTCGTCTTCGAAGTCTCTTGCTAGTATTAAAAATAAGATTATCCAATCTGAGGCTTATAGGGTTTATCTAGTATTTCAATAAGTTTATTATGCAGTTAAAGTAAATTATTGGATTATGACAGCCCTGAATAAGCTATTTTGACTGAAATAATTCATAATGACTAAGTTTATTGCATAAAGTTTATTCAAATATTTCGAAACCTGTTATGATTGAAAGCACACGATGATAACAGTGTGTACGCAATCAACATATTTACCCACAAGGAAGAGGAGAGTGATTTTCTTCAAAACGCATTGTACTCTCGAGGACATTTCTACACGCCAGCACGATCATCGAAGACAAACTATCGTGCCGCGAAATTACCGAGAGTAGGGTTTCGGTCTTGTTCTTAAAGACTAAAGTTAGAGGAGGATTGTACCTTTAAGAAAATTTCTGGCGTGCTCCTCTGAACGGGGGAGAGTCGGTTTTGAATTTTCGCTCTGTTTCGAGAGAGGCCAGCTGGTTTTAAGTGAGCGAAAGTACAAAGTGTGAGGAAGGGGCGAGTCTCGGTGACGGCTTGCGGGCGAAGGCAAGACAGAAAACGAGGAAGAAAGAAGAGTTGGCGGGAGGAAGGGGTTGGAAAGGGGGGCAATCGGGAAAGAGGGACAAAGAGGACGAGAGGATGAGCGGGTGGGGGAGGGGGGAGCGTCGATTGAGGAGGTGGAGGAGGAGGAATCGGGTGAGAGGCCTGCGAGACGAGAAGGAAGCTGTGCTAATTGCAGTAATTAAGATAGCTGAGTTTCTCGCAAGTCAATAGATGGATGGATGAGTCCAATTCCTTGCTCAGGCTGATGCAGCAGCATTAAAGACAAATGACAGATGCAAACAATTGAAAACCTTCAACTTTTCTGCCGCCGATCGATCGGCGCAGAGCCGGCAGAAGAAGGCCTCGAGCGGCTTGACGCGGGGCGGTACAGCGTGCCTCGACGTGGGGACGTTGAAAGCATTCAGCGTGCGATTCCACCTCACGAAATTTAACACAATGGTTCGCGCTGGCACTGGTGCCGGAACGCACCAGAACTGTGGTCCGGTTCCGTTTTCTGGGAGTGTAAGTGGTTACAGGTTTTTGGTCTATGTTTTTTGAAATGCTGCCATAATACAAAATCCACCGTTCCAGTTTTGGAAAATTACGATTGTTTCGCTCGTAGTGTGGCGTGTGACATAATGATGTGGAGCGACTGCGTGGCGTGGAGGGCGTATGGCATGGCCGGCGAAGCATTTTAGACGTGGCTGCCGACAGGCACTTCTTTCTCCGAGGCAGCTCAGCACACCCTGATAACGGATTGAAACGTCTGTCGGAAACCGTCAATGTCGCAGATAAACTCTACTCCCGCAATCGACCCGTACATACAAACGCTTCTAGGTGACGCCAGACCCTCTTAGAACCAATTTCCTGAAGTGTTTTTTTAACGGTTTGTGCTCCGCATTGGCGATTAACCAACGATCTCACGATTACAGAACTGAAAATCTCGGAAAGAAACTTTTTCCGATTTAGACAATTTAACAGATTTAATGAACGATATAATGAAAATATTTTAACGACATAATGAAATATTATACTAACAAAACCGAAACACACATTCTTGTCGTTCGTGTTAGCCAAAACTCATAAATAAGTGAGATGTCAGGAAATAAATTTAGTTATATAATGTGAACTTAATATCATGTATCATAACATATTCTAATCATTAACTTATATGATAAATATGTACCAGTATGTAATTTGTTAGTGTTTTATTTGTTGTTTGTTTAAATATTTCACAATTGTTCACAATACGTTACCATTCTAAATAAAATCCCGTCCCTCACAGATTTTCTGCATTCTCAACTTTTGCACCTGCAAATCTATGACGAGAAACCGCTGCACTTTAAAGCCCTAGTGATGCGTGGTAGGAGCTGGGAATTTGCCTTCCGATTCTCCGGACGCAGGCCCTTCCTCGCCTCCTGCCTCCGCCCCTGGCCCTTCTTTCTCTCCCGCGGCGCGCGCCCAAGTTGCGCAGTTTGTTCCCATTAGCCCTTGCCTTCCTCTCCCCCTCCCCACCCCACCCCACCCTCCTCGGAAATTAGCGTAGCCAGTCCCTCGCGCCGCCGCTTAGCTCAGGGTTCGAACCAGTAACTACACTCCTCAAGACGCCCCAATTTGGAGTAAAAGAAGATATCGTGGCATATTTGTTGTTGTATTGAAATAGGTAATAGCTTCACTGATAAATAATTAAATAAGCTCCTAACTTTTGGAGTTAAAAAATAAAAGGAAGACAAATTAAAATAATACTTTCCTTAAAGTTTTCCGAAAGTATCTATTTACTTTCGGCTTTTAATTTCATGAGAGGCGATTGAATATCTCTTGTAGCAGTTTTTACCATTTTCACACAATAAGAAGTTTATTACAAACACTATTTGTCACTTTCTGCGTCGGCCTATTTATGTAGTTTCGAGAAGAAATATACTTTATATTTCATGGATTTCTCCTTTTCTTCCCTGAATTCTTTGATGAAGTGCAAATGTAAGTGGCTTCTTTGGCTTTCTTGAGAATGTGTGGGGGGCGTTGCCCTTCCTCCCCTTTACTGCTTCCCCACGTGCGCCTTGGCCTCGCCGCCTCCTTGCTCGTCGGCGCGGAGGGCGTCGAAGGGCTGCGAGGGCGCGCGAGAGGGGCCGATAAGGGCCAAGGGTCGCGGGCGCGTGGCTGGGCGGGGCGCCGGGCCCGCCACCTGTTGGGGAGTGAGTTACTGCGGAGGGTGCGGCCCGCGAACGCCGCCCCCGCTCCGCCCCCGCTCCGCCCCCGCCCCGCACCGCGCCGGCGGCCCTTTGGAAGCGGTGGACAAGCTGCCCTCGGGGCCACGGGCCCTAAGTGGGAGGGAGGGGCGCGGGGGTTCGCCCGGAGGAGGCGGGGATTTGCGGTTTTCTTGGTGGCTCTTCCCGGATGTTTGGGTGTCAGTGAACCTGCCGAGGTACTACACACGTTGTATTTTTAGAACCTCGTTCGCGTTAATGCTCCTTCGTTCATACGTTTCAGAAGAGAATAAATGTGGATGCTAAACTTAGCGCTCAAGAAGTGTAAAAAGATGTCGTATGTTATCGTAATGTGAAGTGTGATAACAGAAATGATCAGTAAGAAAATTGAACAATTTTCATTTTACATATTTTGTATTTAAGAAATAATATCTGTTTTCGCACGAGTGTGACTCTGTAAATAAACATTAAAATGAACCGATGTATTTTTGTGAAATGAACATTTGTGTTTCGTTAAAGTAGCGTCGTACAGGAAATGCTGCCCCCAATAACGAAGCCTCGGCGATAGCCCTCTTCGAAGAGCGAAAGCGCGCCGCGAGTTCCCCGGCTGCCACGGTGCCACTTGGGTATCGCCGCGGGCGAAGCAGCGCCGCCGTTTGCTTTGCCATTGTTATCGATACGTTAACCCCATCGATTGGCGGCGCCGCGCCGCATCGCAGCAGTGGCCCCACGCGCGGCCTCCAATCGACGTTCCATAAACGCCCTTTCGCGCGTATCCCGATAGCCCGCCGCGGCGGGGGCATGCGGCGCTTGACGGCGAGACGTTTCTTGCGCGTTCCGCGTTCGCAGTCGACGGCGCCCCCGCCCCTCATACCTCCCCTTCCCGCGCTGCGCGCGTGCAGGGGACTTCTGGCCGATGCGAGGCGGGCCAAACGGCGGTGTTTGCTCGGGATCGGAGTGTTTGGAGGGGGCTGTGAGGGGGCGCTGTTGGTAAAGGTGTTCGAAGAAGGCGCTGCTTGATAAGAGTGGATTAATTTTATATCAGTGTGTTTCAGAGCCATTGTTTTCTATGCTCTGCAAACTACTTCGGTTGGAAGACAGCTTTGCGGCATTGAAAGAGGGGAGAGAACCTGTTTATACGAGAACCAACCAAACTAAAATCGAATACCAGCCAAATTGCAAATATTGCATTTTTATTGTAATTTATTAGTTCGTTTGACAACGAAGGCATCAATTTGAAGCTCATAAAGAAAGCATATGTTTTCTCCACGTAGTAGTTCATTTGCATTATTACGTGCGTTTGGTGTGACATGATGTCAATTATCGATTTCTGAGGTAAAAGCGACGTAATTGATGAGAAAAACAATTAAGGTTTTTCGATATTTTATGAAAAGCGTCAAAAATTGTAAATTTAATATTATCAGGACACTTTTCTAATTTATAAAGGTAGAATAATAATGTGAGGTGATATAATTTCATATTATCTAATCTCTTAATAATAGTTTTGGTGCTAAAGAGATCTCCAGAAGAGTATTTTTAAGAAGAGATTTTTATGAACAATCAAAGCAAGCGTTCAATTACAAACAAATAAAGTACAATGCTACTGTTATAAATAAAGTATTTTGTGCACGAAATATTTTAAGACCGTTTTCCTTCTTTCCTCCGGGCCTCGCGTTCCGATCCGCCCGCCCGAACGGCGCTCGCAGCTTCCCATCAGGCGCCGAAATCTGCCGACGTCCCTCGATAACGATCGACGCAAAGTTTTCGGGAAACGCCGATCGCTTCCACGGCTGACGCGGGGCGGCCCCGCCGCCCCCCGCCCGCCCTGCCGCCGCGTGCCGCCTCGCGCCGATTTTTGCTTCGGGTCGTCGAAACCGAAGACCGCGCGCGCCGTCAGCCGCCGGGCAGGGCGCAAGACGACGTCAGCTCTGCCCCTCCCCCGCCCGCCTTCCCGCTCCCCCGCAGGAATGTCGCGCGCATTTCCTCGCCTTTGTATCGGGGACAATCAAATGCCCATCGCCATTGTTCTGGAGGACATCTTTTGTGTGTGTCTCCTTGCGGACACGCTAACGGTCGTCCTGGACGCCCGGATTATTGCCACTTTTCCGTGCGGCTGCGCGCTGACCATTGTTGCGGACACAAACAATAACAATCGTAATAACAATAATAAAGTAAATGCGTGCGATATTAGTCACATTTGACTGGCCGAGGAAATGACGGGGCGGAATGACGTTCTTCCTCTGCGGGTCAAGCTCCAGCGGAGGCGGCGCGGCCGGAGGTACCGCGGG
>BOPP01000075.1:2807582-2850939 GCA_017312745.1 Gryllus bimaculatus
GGAGAGAGATGGACCGCGACTGAAGCCGCCACGATGTTTCTTGGGCGCAACCCGGCCGAGGATTTCAAACGGGTCCGGCTTTCCCCTTGGGAAAGTAAAAAAAAAAAAAGGGGAAAAAAGGGGGGCGCCCTTCCCCGTTTTCTTTTTGCAAATACTGGGGGTTTGGTTGGAAAAACTGGTTTCTCTTAAGCTTTCTTTCGTTTTTTTTTTTCTGCGCATAATCTTTTTTTTCGATTTAGAATGTCGCAACATGCTTGCTTTACATTTTTCGTTTTTTTTTTCATACTTCAAATGTAATTTTGAAATTTTTGTCCCCTTTGCCCGCTTACTAAATTGTAACTTTTTAAACCTTTTTATAATACATTAACATATTTCTTCATTTCCTTTCTGTGTTCATTTGAAATTCTCTTGCATCCTTTTCTATGAGTCGAACGTAGTAAATCATCAAATAATTCATATAGAGTGGTTCCAAATAGTTTGTCATCATAAAAAAAGACAACGTAGGTGTTTGTTACTCCGTTGAATCCTGAGCCGTGTTACACGAAAACTTCTTTGCAGCGTCTAAAACACGGCGGGAAAAACAATACCGCTTTTTTTCTTCGCGGCTCTAAATACTCGCTCTCAGCAGAGTTCAATTGTTGCGGAGCGCGAGAACGGGCCGGGCTGTTAGCGACCGCGCGCGAAATGTGTAACCATTGTGCGGCAGGCCGAAGGGGCGCGCGCGGTCTCCTTTGCCCAGCGCGAGAGCATCGAGAAGCCTGGCGTCGCCCGATGCATCGCCAAATGCCATTGAGTGCCCACGCCTCCTCGCCCTCCCTGCATCTTCTTTGGCTCTCACGTTCATGTTCCACTCTGCCTTTTCTTCCCCGTCTCATTTATCAAAAACGCTGATTCTTATCTGAACTTTGTCACGATCACACGTATGTCTTCCCGTCATGTCACTCACATGCGTTCGTCACGTTGTCCGTCACTCACTAGTCACTTCCACGCTCTATCAACATGCTTGTCTTCACATATTATCGACTTGCTGTTCGCACTAAACACAGCACGTATGGTTCCTTTAATTGTGTAAAATTTCAACACCTATTTCTCTTAGTTTCCCTTTGTAATTCATCCGTCTCATTACGTCTTACACTCCGCTCGTTTTCCTTTTCCGCACCGGCAGCTGTAGTCGTCACCGCATCAATTGGCTCCATCTCGTTCCGGCTAGCCTCGGGTCCAACGCCCTTACTCTATCGCTCGTCTTTACCGTCCGTAGCGCTCGCCTCGCCTTATCTCTCCATTCTGCTCCCCGCCGCCGCCGCCCGCCGCTCGGCCGCAGCGGCGCGCGGCGCCTTCTACGCACGAACACGTGAGGAGGGGTTGCGGCCAGCGGGCGCGTCTCGCCCGATTTTCTGCTCGGTTTTATTCCTCCCGTAGCGATTCGGCCTTCGTGCCCTCCCTCACGCCGCCGCCGATCTCCGACTCACTGCCCCGCCCCGCCCCTCGCTCCCGCCATCGCCGTGTGAACCAATGCACGGACATACATAGAGCAATCTCGACCGACGAATCCCACGGAACGCGATTTTTCCCCGCCGATGTCCACGCACGTGGCCCGCAGTTGCGCCGCTCCCGTCTCTCTCTCGCCCTCCCACTCCGCGCGTCTTTGCACCACTCGCACTCTCTACTCCGTCCGCTTCGTAGCCCCGCACAGTCCCTGGCCACTCTCATATTGAACCTACGGAACGAGCCCATTACGAACCCCTGTCCTTGCTGTTATGGGGTTTCGAATTATATCTGAGCAAGTTGTAGAGGGAGCGCGTCCTTCGGGGCCCGAATCGGCGCGGGGAGGGCGGAGCGGCGCGCGCGCAACGAGCAATAATTTAGCTTTCGCCCGCGCAGGAAGCGAGCAGCTGCGGTGCGGAGGTTGCCGGGCGCGGCGTCGCCCGCGGGGCGTTTTGCGGGCGGCAAGACAGGAGTCGTAAAAAGGCTTAAGGCGGGGAGCTCGGCGCGAACCCGGGTGCGTCGCACTGGGCGCCGAGAGAGGCGAATGCCATCGGCGGATAGGGCTCAAGGAAACGTGGAATTGGGCGTCTGAAGCTTTTTTTCGACAGTAACGCAAGAAAGAATTCGAAATTTTTTTTACATTAACGTGTTTTCCATTTGGGATGTTGTATAACTTTAATGTTGTTTATATTGTAATGGAAAGTGTTCGCGGGGATTTTCCTTACACAACTGTCTATTCCGTAAACATAGTAATGTACTCATGCGTAGCGTCTGATTTGATGCAATGCTTATGATTTCTGGGTAATACGAGATAAGAGACATATCATCTCGACTTCCATTTTCTGGACGCAGCAATTCCCTTGAAAACATTCATATCGTACATGGATTACCATTCATGTTTGCGTAATTGACATATTTTAAGTTTGTCCAATGCCCTATCAAAATGTTCCTGAAGTTTCCTGTACGTTTCTAAGACTTGCATGAACCTCTTTTTCGGCAATAACGAGACTGTAAATAACTTTTTATTAACCCCTTTTTCTGTAAGGATGGATGTGTGGGCATAAAAATTGCGGCTACTGGCTTCCAGTGAGCAAACTTTACTTCAACATCAACAAAAAGCTTGTCGTTACACCTCGCACCCGTCACTTCGCCGCGAGACACTGTTCGCAAAAGGGACAGTTTCTTATTTTTTTTCAATTCACTCCTGGCTTTCGTAGGAATTTGCACTCGCCAACTGTAGATGCACTGCGATAGAGGACCCATTGTTAGAGTTCGGAGCAGACCACACGCTAATGCTTTATCGAATTTTTCACGCGTTCGTATTTCGATAACTACGTCTGCGTGCAGGGCTTCGGAAACATTCGATACTAAATGGCTTTCGTTGAAAATTGTGGCCCAGCTGAGCCAGGAAATCTGTATATGGCGAATTTCACTTTTTTTGTTGCAATCCTTTTTCGGTGCGGCTAGTGCGAAAGATATTTCTACATTGCTTCCTCCGCTTGGTTGTTCATCGGCCTCGAAGCACGTTCTCGCATTGTCTTTGGACTGGAATTCTTTTTTAATCTGTCAAGTGGTCTTTGTTTCTTGCTTGTCAGTTTGTTCGAAATATCTCAACTCGAATTTAAAGTCTTCTTAAAAAATAATGGAAAGTAATATTCTGTTTGTTAAATAATGTTTTTTCATATCTGTTCCGAAACATTGCTTCACCTGTAACACATAGCAAAATAAATGCAGTTTTCAGTCTGCTACTTCTCTTCTTTGTGAGGCTTCAACCCAAAAGTAACATCGGTCCGAAACAAACAAAACGGTCCTCCGGAAGTCGAGCTGCGTTTGCGGGTCTGCTAGTTGGGGGAGCAGGTTACTTGTATCATTCTACTGAGTAGCGGGTAGATATGGACTCTGTGTTATTCGCGCCCTCTGGTTTTCGACGTATAGTTGTTTACTTACTTTAGATTTTATATCTAAGGCTTCATCGTGCAGGGCGTATCTACGGTCGCCTTTCGTAATGGGTTGGCTAATACTTTGTACTTAAAAAAGGCACCTTTTGCGAATATTTCAGCGCAGGTACGTGATTTCTCGATTGACGATTCGCTCTAAAGTATTACGTGCGGATATTGTTAACCCGCAGGACGAACAAAAGGCCCCTTCCAATATTTACGGGAGACTCGACCAGTGGTACAATTATTTGCGATTGAGTGGAGGGCGATAGTGTTGGTACGTGCGGAGCAGTGAAGAGAATAGAGCGACTCTGGGGATTATAGAGTATACTGCGGAGCTTCTATGGGCGTATACTCTGCTACTTTGTAAGTCATGGTTAACGTGCGTAGGAAACGCTGGAGTGTGTGTGTGTGGGGATGATACTCGATTGTTTAGAGTATAAGTAATCGTGACGTTGCGTTGGAGAGGGTATTGGTGGTAGCGTTGGTTAAAACAATGGTTATCGACGTCGTTAGGAAGCATATAATGACGTTATCTGTCGCCACTTAACCCGACTCAGGCACGGCGGTGAGATATTGCCGAAACGGTCGTTGAGCGCTGACTTGGTGTGAGTGGACTGAGACTCTCGTCTCGCTATGTGTGGGTAACTATATATTTTTTTGGTGGAAATACACAATAGTTATATGGAAAGCGTCGACGCACGCAACGACCAGTGTATAACAAACCTTGTGATCGAACATAGGAAAATATGGTTAGTCTTGAAAAGAAAATATCATATAAAATGTTGATGATTGTGGATGTTGGTTTTTGGACTCACGATATGGTTCAGTAATTATACACTAACCGATTAACTTAAGGAGTATAACAGTGAGAACTCGATTGTAGAATGTCAACTTTGTTACAATAATAGCAAGTGAACTCAGCACTAGTGGTGCTCTAGCACTCCAGATCTCGATTATCGATGACGCTCAATAAACAGCGTAAATTTAGTCCTGTATCACCTCACAAGACAGAACGTTGAATTATAGATACCTCACTATGCTTTGCAGTGTCTCCTCAAATAGTAGATACCACTCTGGGCAATAATAGTACATACGCCGATGTTCCATGTCTCTTTCTTCATACTCGCGTGTAGTGATGATCGCTCTGAATCACACCGAATTCAACAGGCAATGATTAATTAATATTCGCTTACGGTTCAACTCTAGACGCTAAATCTGCCACCCGATACGTCACATTCGGTATAAGTCAGACTCTTCATGTTTCTCTGCTTGCAGTGGCATATCTCTCTGCGTTGAATGACGACATTCCAAAGAGAGTATCTTGTATCATATACCGGCGACAAGAAAAAAGGATTGAGCTTCTCGTACCCATTATAGCGATTCTTCTCATACTCTTCCATTCTTCATACATCTTACTTTCTTTTAGGCGGATTTTTCGTTATTTCACTGGGAGTCGTAGGCTTCTTGTCACGCATCACAACAAAGCACGCAGGCGGTGGGGGGAGCACAGAGAGAGAGAAGTTTTAGCACAGGCTGGAGCTAGAACATATACTTGATCTGTAGCGCTAGGTAAAGAGAGGTATATAGATGCACGATAGTTCATCTCGTTGTAACAATTGTTTATATGTAGGTCTGTTTTATATACTATTGCTCAGAGATTACCTTTTACCTCGGCGTTCAGAATCGGGACAGATGCACTCAGCGCGTTTGCACTAGTCTCATTTGCTATATATTTCGTGCTCGAGAAGATTCGTGGACCAGGCTTGGTCTCTAGATCTGGAGTAATCTTTCTATAATTGTGAGACTCCTGGCCTTGGTAGCTATCATCTCAACGTCCGCTCTTAGTTGAGCTGACTTGAGTATAGTTTGATATTATCGCTCTCCAACTAGTTGCTGTTGCCACTGGTCTAGGCACTAGTGATCTGTCGATATTCGTACTGTTTCATCAGAGATATCGCTTCGTAGATAAGGGGTTACACAAATTCGGGATTGTGTGATGAGCACTGCATTGAGAATCGTCTTCTAGCTAGAGACGTGTGTGTATGCAGTTAAATAATTAACTCGTATCGGGGCGAGTGTGGTGAATCTTCGAGTTAGGAGAATTACCATCCTGCGGTAGAGTCGCATAAGGCACAGATTGTTTCATGTCACTGTGTGGTAAGGTTACAGTTGGATTTGCAGGGGACGAGGTGGGTTGCATGGGACGGCGGTGGACGTCTCTACCGGCTCAGAAGAGGACGCTGCGTGAGATCTTATGCACAAATCAGCTCGGAGTTCGCGTTCGAGAGAGCGTCATCAGAGCGTCGTAGGCGACGGGCGAGTTCCGAGATTGTGCGAAATCGGATCACTGCAACTCGCTCGCTGGTGTCTTACGTATTTTTATGTGTTTAGGAAGTTACGATAATGATTAAACGCTCTCTGACTTAAGGTTACGTCATCCTCTAAGGTGTCCATCTCTATTCAGTTTCTTCAGGCGTGTGTTATCGCTATAGTACGAGCTCATGACTACGATTCACCCTTCTAGTTTCGATATTAGTATATATCGGTGGAATAGATCTATATTAATGCGAAGTTGTTGCGACAACTTTGTGTGTGTGCGAATTCAACTTAGTATCCTAGTGACGCGGATCCTTCCGTAACCTCTGGCTCGAATACTTTGTGAGCAACTGCTCAACTCAAAATCAACCGGCTGTCAGCTCTCGGGCTTATGCGGATTCTTCAAAGATGAGTTGAGAGCGGCGCAAAACGTGTTGGAGTCATCTTTAAACCTGTCGTCTGGCGTTTTTTGTGTCTTCTTCCACGTTCGACAAATTTGGGCATTCGAGATAAAATAACCAGCTGTATTCCAACTTCAAATATCCCAGCCAGCCGCGCGCCGGCCAGTTTTCCCAATGAAGCTATTAATAATTTCTCCCCCTTCGGCGCGTGTCCGCCTCGCCGCTCGCGCCCCTTCTGTCGTCTCTCCGCTTCTCGTGCTTCTCGCCCCGTCTTCTCTCTTCGCCATCCTCCTCCTGTCCCTTAGACGCACACTATTTCTCTATCCACACCAATCCTCCATGGGAGTTTTTTGCTCATGATCAAATGTGGGATAATCTTACTACTATCCTTTCGTAGATAAATGGTTATTGATCTGCCTTGGATCGATGAGTTTTGCGGGCTCGGGACCGTAAGGAGTTCCGCGAAGCTGGTAGCCCTGCGGTAACCCGCCACCCGGCTTTCCTCCCGCGCTACTACCCGCTCCACCCCCCACGCGCTACCGCGCAAACCCTCTTCCCTACAGCTGCAACACTCCGCAACGTTGGCGGAACGCGCATCTGGCAACGCCCGGCTGGCGGCCAACCCCCCGCCCGCGCCGCCGCAGCGGTCTCTAGACACCCGCACCGCCGACTCCCTCCCCTCACCTTTCCCCCCCGCCTTCGGAGGTGTCCAGCCGAATGAGTCTGATGACGCGGGCGGCGGAGATGAATACGCCCCGCCCCTAGGCGAGCTGTGCTCGCACCGCCGCCGCCCGCCCCCACCTCCGATCGGGGTCGACTTTGCGCCACGTGGGCGATCGCTGCCTGCATAGTCCCAATAGTTCGTCGTAAGACCGTATTCAGGCTTTGGCGCAGAACTCAGCGGCCTTCCTTAGACTGCGCAAAAAGCACTTGCGGGGATGCAGGGCCTTCATGCGGCCATGACACAATAATCAATTCGACGTGTTAATTGAAAGACGCTTCTCTAATTAATATGTGACGATTTAATCCTCCTGCACTAATTAAATATACCGGCCTGACAGATGGCGATGATGAAATACAAGAAACAGGTAAGGAGATACTGGAACGGATGATAAGGCAAAATGGCGCCGTCTTCGAATCTAACGAGACCCTTCTTGCCGATCTGCACGAGGAGATTTTATATCTGCGCTAGAAAGAAGGAGTGTTGATGAATGGCCTGCTGCTAGAAAATAAGAAATAGAATCCTGCACTTTCGCTCTGTGGGTGCTTGCATTGTGCATTGGGTTGATGCTATGTGTGTGTGTTCGTGTGTTGTGTGTGTGTAGTGTGTTGTGTGATCCTGTGTGTATGCCTCATGTGCTTAATTTGCGTGACACGGCCTGTTGGCATGGATGCACGGAACCTCAAGCAATCTTCGCGGTGCAACGTGGCGCTATCGATCCTCGTTACTTTCGGAATCTGTTCTTTATTCTCAGTTAGCGTGCAACTTATTCTCGTAAAACTGGTTGTCTTATTTTACTATAGGCAGTCTTTATTGCCGAATTGTCACTCTCCCTTTCGCAATTTCCCTGAAGGTCTGATCTATGGCGTATCCTAATATTGTATGATTATCTATCATGTAGTAATGACTCCAATCCCTTCGACGTTCTGACAATCAGATCGATAAAGTGAATACAATAAACAAGGTGTTCTTCTTAGGGATCACACTCAATTCATAAATGTTATGACCGAGGAAGAAGCAATTCTGTGATAAGCAATGTTGGATTTAAATTTCTTTTAAGCCATGTCCCTAAATACTTTGGTAAGAAGCACACCAAGTGACACATAAAACTGAATTGAAGTGTAGTGCAATTGACTCATATAAGAAAAATTGAGATTTTTATAAACAAAATGGAATTGTCCACAGTGCTTACGATGCGTTCTTGACGCGGAACGCCGAAATAGTCTATCCATTAAAATCTCTCTGAGCGCTGCTGAAAGGTTTTTGTAATCGCTCAGTCAGAAAGAGACAAGGAACGCGGAATCGAAATCAGTCTTTGGGATGACAAGGCTCCCGCAAAAGATACGCCAGGTCGTCTCGTAGGGCGCGAACTGTCACAGAGACCCGCGAGGCGCATGTCTGTTCGCCAGTACCCCCCCGCGCTCGCCCGCTCAAAAACCCTCTCTCCCTCCTGCCGCCTGGTCTCCCACCTATCCGCTGCCCCGCCCACCACGCCCGCCGCGCCTGCCTCTGCCCCGCCCCCGCACTCGCCCCGCGCGCCCTCCGAGGAACTGCTGTTTGTGGGCAGCTTTCACTTACACGTGATAGCTCCCGACAATATCGCGCACTGGCGCGCTCCCCTTTCATATTTTTATTTTATATTTTAAACTTTTAATTCAGCCTCCATATCTTTTCTTTAGCTCTTTCTTTTATTAATTCCATGGAAGCCCCCTCTTTTTTTTTTTTTTTGCAATTGGCGGCGTCCGTCAGCGTGCTTCCCCGTTATCCTACCTGATCCCTCCCTCCCCACTATTCTTCCCCCGCGGAAATCCTCTCCCCCTTTCACCCCGCCCACCGCTCCGCCCGCCTCGCGAATCCCAATGTGCGGGTTGCTCGTCGCGCCCTGGTCATATCTTTGATAATCTTCCAAAGGTATGTTTCATAATACCCTGTGATCTTGCGCCGCCGGCCCGCCCTACTCGCGCCCGTTTTGTCTGCACACGGCGCGCGCGCTCCTCGCGGAGCTCTCCGTGACGCAAAGGATGGGCAATAATATTAATTATTTCTTGTTAAAAATATTTAACAATGCATGTTTATTCCGCGGTCTGCCTCTGCTTACTCCCCGCATCACGCGTTCTCGACACACGGCCTCCTAAAATTTGTATTTATGCTCGAAGGCCCAGATTGAATTCAGGACGGCTTTAGGTCGCGACCACCTTCTGTCAGAAGGAAAAGTTTTGTCCTTGGGCTGAACGTTCTCGGTCTATATCTCAGTTCATTGACTTTTACGGGGGAACGTTTTTCAGTATCGGCGGCGTATCTAAGGACGGGATCGCATTATTATCGATAATTCACGACCTCCTAGCAGTTTGATGCGTGTCACAGATGGCGGTGGGGTTTATAGCTCGCGGGAAAAATATCGTAAACCCGAGCTAAATCCTACGCTGACGGTTTTGTGGAAGGGTATTAGTTAAACTTTGGCTCCCGGAGACCTTTGCACGGCGTGTGCATCACGCGACGTGGGTTTCTTTTTTTTCTGTTTTGATTTTGACGTTTCCGTGTGGCTCGGTTGCCAGGGAAATGCTTGAGTAATGGCTTTACTGCGTTGTAAATTGTACGAGTGATATGTCGCGAGCGTATGCCGCTGTAGGTACCCTACTTTTACGCGTTCAAACATTCCGATCTGATTAGCTCTGGGCGGGCTTGTGGTCTTGTCTGACGGGTCGAATTAATTAATGGAACGGAGAGCGCTCGGCTGTTTCTAGGAAGTGTAAGTGTAAACCAATGGTTTTTACATCAGGGAATGTTAATTGATCCGTTTCGTGAGTACACAATGTATTTATATTTCTTTGTTTATCTCGTATACAAGTGGAAGTAGGTTTATTAAATTCTTTTGAATAATGTTTTCTGCGTATTGAGAGGAGATATTTTTAAGGAAATTGTTTTCTGTGGTCAACTTAATGAGACGGTGGCATTATATTCTCCAATTGCGTATACCTGTACTTCAACATACCGTGAGACATTTTGAGTCCTATAGCATTACTACTTCTGTAGTGACACTTATCGTGCCTAGCTGCACGCAAGACCCTGTCTTCACCAAAGTATCTAGACCGACTGCCCCTCTTTAAGGGTCTCGAGCTTCTCCCCCCCTCCTCTCACCCTTCCGTTTCTCCCCCTCCCGTCGGCGCCCCGATTGTCTCTTATTTTGTCAATATCGAGTGTCGGGGCAAATCTTTCGATCTGAGGCTGTTTTCTCCGCCATTAAACGGCCCGGGGCCCGAAGGCTCCCTGCTTCCCCACTGCCGACCCGCAATTAATTGTCTCCCTCTCTACGTCCCTACCCCTCCCCCTTCCTCTCTCAACTCAGCAGAAACCGAACCAGCATCTTGGTTCCTTCTTTGAAAAATATCAATTCTCTCGTTCGTAAATTATGTATTTATCGTAAATACCCTTCAATATTCTCCTTACAAAGGAATGACCATTTTCACAACGCAAGAGAATTCGCTTGTAATTTTCGTTTTAACTCTCTGTTTATTATCGGCAGTGACAAAGCTGTTTTGTATTTGATGTAACACGTGTTTATAAAATGAATTCATTGGAACGTAACAAGTAAATAGCTACATTATTGCCAAAATGTCAAACATTGTTTATGCAACGATTCCCTAATTTTGCGAGAAATAACAGCACACCAAGTTGAAATACATACGCAGCGTAGAGAACAATTTAGTTTACATCTAGGCGTACGTTACGAACGTGCAAGGTGTATTTCTAGGTGTAATGTATTTCTCGGTTACTAATAGAGCACTGTGAAATACGGTGACATTTCAACCACATAAAATGTTTCTTTTTTGTTTCTTTGTTTCTCACTTCTTTTACCAGCTTCTCACAAACAATTCTAACTGCAGACAGCAATAAATAAACATATTATTTCTCGTTTACCTTTACTTTCTTCTTCATTCTAAACACGGAAAGAGTTTCCGAGACATTGCTGTGAACCTTTCAATCTTCTCAATTACTAATCTTCTCAATCTACTCAATTATTCAACCTAATTACGAATTATATCCAATATATCACACGAAAACAAATATCCACACTCATGCCAATTTGAATCAACGAATCTCCATGCCGAAGATTTGGTTTATGCTAACGTATGTCTTAACTAACAATGGCAAGCCTCCCCTTCCAGGAGCACTAGAATTACTCGCATTGGAATCGCACTCTGAGCGGTGGGCAACCTGCAGCTAATCGAAGAGTATTCGGACCGCCCGCCCGTGGTCGCACAGTTAGTCCGTTCCGCGTCCCCGGTCGCTTCTGCTTAGTTGCGCGCTGCCATGTGACGAATTTTTGGCGCCGGCTGAGATGACTCCCTCGCGTGCTGTCTCCGGTGGGTGCGTCGCGCTGCGGGCCTCGAGGTTTGGCTGACGCGTTCCGGGAGGAGTATGGCAATAATTTATTTTTATACCAGTTATCTCAGTATAAAATTTGATAAAACGATTTAAATAATGTATATTATTTTAGTTTACAAGTTTAAATATTATTCCCCTTCGGATTGTAATAATTAGGGAAATATAATCATCAATACAAAATGAGTCAATTCAGCTATAAATTTCAGATTACCATTACATTACACATTGCGTTAGAACAAGAATACAATTCTTTATTGATTTTTTTGAAGTTAAATTTTTCAAATACTCTGCGATGTTCATTGACAATATTTTAAATTTCTTATGTGAAAACATTTAATTCTAATTCTATCAATGTTCGTAATAGCAAACTCATTTTTCACTTCGAAAAAAAAAACCCATCGAGGAATCAAAACAACGAAGACATTCCAACACATCAGCATCCCCCGTCTCTGCCTCAGCGCAGGCAGCCACCCACACACTCCGCCCCGCCACGCCTCCGCCGCGTCTGCCTGCGCGCCCGTAACGAGGTTCCACCGTCGTTTACGCGCGTCCATGTGTGCTTCGAGGGGAACACCGACGGGGGCGGCGGCGGCGGCAGAGAAACTGCACGCGGGGCCGTGTAATGGAATTTGTTCTGCTCAGTTCGGAAACGCGGTGTTGGCTCCGCGGGTGCCGGAAATTGCTTTCAGATCGGCAGACTGTCGATAATTTCCTGTTGACCGAGCGCGGGCGATATCGGCGGCAGTCCATTGAACGCCACTTATCCCTTCTACCGCCGGCCTGTCTTTACTCCATTATCGCAGGTATTTGGGTGTTAAAGAATTCGAATGGCAGATTTTTTTTCTCTCTCTCTCGTCGCCGCCCCGGAGAGGGACTCCAGAGGCGCAAGACGAGCCTGGCTGCTGCGGCGGGAAGGGGAAGGAGGAAGAGGAGCCGTCGAAACGAAAAGTAAAGAAGTGGAAGTCTTCTTTTTATTTTCTTTAGAAGAAGACTTCGCTTAAACTCTTCGTCTCGGTCCGTGTTGAGCAATTGACCCGGAGCCTATATCGCCTCATTTATCTGATCAGAGAGCGGAGAAGGGGGAACCGCCCCCGCCGCCGTCCGCGTAGAGCGCGCGATTTCTTCGTGGATTTGCACGCACCGATGAACCTACTTAAAAAGGCGCGTTCCGTTCTCGCGGGGAAATACATAAGCAGAAAGCCGACTCGACTCGACAGAACCGCTGCGGCGCACCCACATCTGTTCCCATTCTGAACAAATATTGAGTTAAAATGCGTCGATTTTGACTAAAGATAATGTGTGTAATTTCTGCTTTCATCTAACTCTCCTGAAGTGGTACATCGTTGACAGTATCCAATGCTCATATAAGAGAAAACATAAACATATTACTTTTCAGAAAAATGTAAATTGAAGAACGACTCACGATATACTATCAAATTAAAAAAAACGAGTATTACTCACATCATGATAGAAGGGCTCCATTTTTAACTAAGAGTACCAATTTTCTTTTCTGACGATACTATCAAATACCAGGTAATGAACGTATTTAACGTTTTTCACTATTTATTGCATTTTCTCCCCATGTTCGGACTAAGCGGATTCCGGTGTATCGTTTTTCCGCCGTAACGAGAAATTCAGCAGTGACCGGCGCGGCCGGGCGGTACGAAATTCGCGTCGACTTGCGCTCGCCTATCCTTCGTCGTCGCCGGCAGTCGGCCAGGGCCGAACTCCCTCCGTCTGCCCCTCCCCTCCTCATTCCTCCCCGCCACGCGGCGCCGCGCCTCCTCCACGCCATGCGCAGAGCGTTGCGCGATAGGCGAGCGTTGCCCCTGGCGGACGCAGCCCGAAGCGCGCTCTGCGCTCACGTGACCCGCGGGTACCGCAACGCACCCGCCGTCGCCGCCGCTGCCGCACGCAGGCGAACGCGTGTTCACGCGCCGACACCGGAACGCGATTGAGGGAAACACTCCCGACTCTCTCTCCCTCTCTCTCGCTTTTCTTTGCACGGAAGTGCTGTGTATACGTTACGCCGCTAATGAATGTTGCTTGTGGAAAAATAAAGGGTTTTGTTTCTATTTATTATTTATATCATACGATTTTCGGTTAAAAGAACTTAACTTTCATCTTTCATGCGATATAAACATTGTAACTGTAAAAAATGTATTTGCGTGTGACAACTCATTTGTTATACATTTGCAACAATAGATTTACGAAAGAATCCCGGAAGAAGGAAGATTTTTTCTACATATGTCAGTACCATTCACAACTAGTACGTATCTTCTATTTTACATATTCTCCAAATTAGTAACTTCGTCATAAGTACCTCGAAATAAATATAGAAGACGTTGACACCCCGTGTGCCGTAAGTCGTGAGAAAGAAAATTTGGGAGATGGCCGCCTAAGTGTCTCCCTGCGCGTACTGAAGGGTTATCCGAGTCGTCTATCCGCGCGCTGCTCCGCCTCGCGCTCGCGCCCCGCCGCACTGCATCTCCCCGTCGACGCACGGCGCGGCGGCACACGCGGCGGCGCGCGGGCCGCGGGGCGTTTGTTTTGGTCGGCGCGGGCGGGCGGCAGGCGAGGCCGCGCGGCTTGGGCAATGTTTTTCGCGGCCGCCCGTAGCAACAGGGGCCGCTGCAGATGTCTGTAAAACGTCCCCCCCCTCCCTTGCCACCCTACAGTCCGCGCCGCCGCCGCGCGTCGTCGTCTCTCCCTTGCCGCCGCGGCTGGCCTCGATCGTTCTCCGTTCTTCACGACCGCCCCTTCGTCGTTCTTCCTCCGCTCCCTACCCTCCTCCCGCCGCCCACCTCGGCGTGCCGGCTTACTCGTCCCTCACTCCCGCCGAACCTTCCTTCTCTTGCGCCCGCTCCGTTCTCTCGCGGGGCCTCGGTACATACATGCGTGAGCGACTGTACAACATGTATTCAGTTTCTCCGCGGTGGCGGGTAGTAGCCCTTAAATGCCTCTTCTCCCTTTCTGCTACCCCCCCTACACCCCCCTGCGCTCTGCTCTTATATCTCTTCACCGCCCTTTCCTCCTCTGTGTACCTCTTCGTCGCGGTCCCCTCACCCCCTCTTTGCACATCCATCTCTCTCCTTATTCCTCTTTATTTGAGTATAATTATTGATTATTGGAGGACGGAAGGCTAGTTGGCAAGGGGGGCGAGAGGTAAGGAGAGGGGCGGCGTTGGCGGCGGCGTTGGCGGCGGAGACGACGGCAGGAAGGGGTGAAAGAGAGGGGGTCTGGAAGGGGGGTGATTAAGCCCTGTACGGCTCCATCGCTCGTTTCTGTTGAGTCTTGTGCTTGCTACTGACAATTAGACTGATACGCTAAGTCTGCTATCGATTTATTCTCTGCAAAGGCGGACCTCTCTCTTCACCCCTCCTATGCTCCTTCGTCCTCCTCCGGCTCTGCCTCCGCGTCCGCCTCTTCGCCCCCTCTCGACGCCCTCAATCCAACCCTTAATATTCGCGTTCTCGCTCGCACATTTTGTGCAGCTCGCCCGGCTAAGAGTACGGCATGCATATACAACACAGCACGCGCGCCGCCGCCGCCGAGGGACGGCGGGCGGGGCGGGGCGAGGCGTGCGAGGGCGGGGGAGGGCGAGGGTGGCGGACGGGAAGGCGCTGCGAACCCCGAATGATTGATAATTCGTGCTTCTGCACCGATACTCGGGTCATCGCGCGCCGCGCCACGCCACGCCGCACCACGCCACGCCTCGCTTCACTTCCCCGGCTGCGCGGTTGCCTGGGCGAGGGCGGGCTGGGTCAGGCGACATTGCGGACACCCCAAGGCGCCAACGCTCTGCCGATTCTTTCTATTCAAATTGATTATTCCGTTTTCGTTTTCTAATAAGCTATTTAATTTGCTTTCGGAAAGTGTAATATTTTTGTTCAAAGAAATTTCTGCTGTATGGCTGTCATCGCTACGGAATCCTTTCATTATACCGGAAGTGGATTATTATTTTCTGTTGACGTAAATTTGGGTTATATTTGTATTCTTTACTTACTTCTCGTCAACTGCAACAACTATTACAATAACCGTCACACACTTTCTTTCTGACGCCAACTTATTAATCTGAATTTGGATAAACGATTCCAACTCAAGCAAAGATAATTTTTAAATTTCGATTATGGTTGGTTCAACTATCATCAAAAACCTAGTATTTTGTGTTTACAACAAAAATGCACAGCGAATATAAATTTCAACTCTCCAAATTCACCGTTAACCCGTGTCTTAGATTAACTCCCATTAAAAAATTCCCATTCGTCCCGAACATCACGAGTACTAGAAAGTCTGAAATGGAGTTCATTGTGAATCGATTCCTTCAAAGGAGCCTGCACCCATGCAGCGGCGGCAGCGCCGCGGGCGCCATCGCGACCACAGACGCGTGTTCTGCCGGAAGCAATTTGAAATGCAAGTAAACGCGAAAACGCGGACCAGACAGTATGTGTACTTCCCCGCGTAGCTCGAAAAAGTGCCTCTTAGGCATTCGCTTTTGGAAAAGACGAGACCGTGAAAAGAGTCGGGGGATGAGGGGCGTGCGGGGGGAGGCAAGATATATTGTACCTCGGAAGGAGGAAAAGAAAATGAGTGATTTTGTCCACTCGCCGAAAATAGCGTTCGTACAAAAAAAAAATGTTTGAAGGGTTGCGAGTCGTAGCAGCAGCGGCGGAGGCGGAGGCGGCGGGATGCAGAATATGGCAAATAAGAGGGAGAGGATGCTGGTATTTGTGCATGTGGGGAGGCGCCGTTGGAGGGGAGAGAAAAAGGGTTGCGAATACGGAAAAACGAAGGGTCGGCTCTGAAGGGAGCGGGCGGAGGCGGAGGAGGAGGAGGAGGAGGAGGGGCGCGCGCGACGGGGGAATACGGAATGTTAGAAAAAGGCAAGGCCGGCTGAGAACGCGTGTGTGTGTGTGCGTGAGCCGGCGCCCCCTACGCGCTTCAGAAGGCCGGGGGCGCCGGAGGCGGCGGCGGCGGCGGCGATAAGGGGTTGGCCGCGGAGGCGGGGGCGGGGGGGCGGCAGCATCCGCGCGCTCTAAGGGGCGGCGGCGGCGCGAGGGCGACCCCAAAAGAAGGGAGAGCCCTAGTATGAGTTTGACGTTCAAATCTGTTCCTTTGCAAAATTCTCTTCCTCTTTTTTCTTCTCTCTCTCTTCGTTTTACTCTATGATGTTTTTGTTATATCCGTCTACATCTTTAGCGCTCAATACAGATCGTTTTTTGGGCGCGAGAGCGTACGCACGCTGCAAGCGCAGATGCCGCGAGAAGGAGGGCAGGCGCAAGACTTTTTTTGCATCGGCAAGCATGTGCAGGGGGGAGGGGATGCGTGTAGGCAGGCTTCGGGAGAATACACATTCGACTTTTCGGTGTCGAGTGGACGGACGGATGGGCGCGGCGGCGCATGGGGTGGGGAGAGGAAAGAAGCGGGCAGTAGGGGTGGGAAGGCACGCAGAGAGACGGGGTTGTGGGCAGGAGCCGACGCCGCGCCGAAATTCCTTGATTAACTCCGCTTTAATAAGATGACTCTGGCAAAGCGGAGCGCCTGCTAAATTGAAGTAAACTCTTGCCATAGGCGTGTGACGAGAACGTGGTACAAAAGGAGGCTACGGAGCGAGGCGGAAGTGGTGACGGGAATGGCCCACGTTGGTGATGTTGGTAACAATAATCCCCCATGCGACAGGAGTTTTGAAGGCTTGATTATGCAGGGATGGCAAAAGCAGGAGATAAGGAACGTTCTACGTGGTGTTGGTACTCGGGGTGGTAGTGGCTCGAGAGGTTCACTCTAAAACTGCGATCTCTCCTTCCACTCAAACAAGTGGTATTTTTTCCCTTCGCTCTCCTTTTCGGTCTCGGACGTGTGGGTGCGCGTACTGAAATACCGATCTCAAGATTTCCGTAAACTGCCCGACGACTGTGCTGGGGCGGTTTATTTTCAGAAGCCCTGTGGGTCGTCCGCGCGTCAAAAGAGATTTTAACCGCAATCCGCCGCGACCCTTCACGAATCCGACGGCGGTTTGCGCCTCGAGAGATATATGGTGTTTGAGGAAGTGCACAGTGTGCGGATGTGTAGTGTACGCTGGGAGCAGAAGAAAAACGGGAATTGGTTTATGAGTTTTACGTCTCTCTCAACGCGGTTAGAATCACTGATAATACTTTCCATCTCAAATAGCGAAAATTCTGTTCTAAAAGTAAATTTATCCAAATATGCTGTTCTCATTTTTGAAACCTTCATAATAAACAGGAAGAGATGATCATCCTCCCGTTGTTCGAATAACATGAGTATATTATCTTTTTAAATGTCCGTGCGCTCTCTATGCCTGCGATATTTTTGTGCTGAAATTAATTTTCAGCAATCGGAATGCTTAAATATTCTTACAACTTTAGCCCACATCTTATCAAACACTCTTCGAAGCACAGGCAACAAATAATTAAAGATGTTGTCATTGTCAACAATGTTTTTTAATTCAATAGCAGCTTTCGATGGCTTAGCCATCATCATCAGTTGTCTGCTAGATGGAAGCCACAAAACGACTACTGATGATCACAAAACGACTACTGATGGCCACAAAACTACTGATGATGATGGCTAAGCCATCGAAAGCTGCTATAGAATTAAAAAACATTATTGGCAATGAGAACATCTTTAATTATTTTTAAAATGCCAAAGATATCTTACCACAACACCTATACAGGCAACAAAACCGCTGTCCTTGCGCGCGAATCTTCTTCAGTGCAATGGATTCAGCACTCCACTCGCGTGCGCATCGATACAAGGCGAGTAATTGCCGGGAGTGCAGCAGGGCGGCGGTGGCGGCCGAGCTAGGGCGAGATATCTCCACCCTTCTGCCCGGCGAATTCGCCCGACGCCGCGCCGCTCGGCCTTCTCCCCCCGACGGATCTGCATAGCTTTCCCAACCCCTTCGCGTCTCACTCACCCCTCGAGAAGCGGACGGGTCTTCCTCCCTCCCGCCTCCCTCTTCGCGTTTATCTCCTTGTGCACCCCTGCCGGATGCGGACGATTCTCGAATTGGAAACCATAGATACGGCGAAGAGATTGGCTTCGCGCGGTCGCGAATTCAAATATGTATCCTTGCGCTATCTGGTCGGGCTTTCTCCCTCCCCCTCACTTCTTTCGCGTCTAATGTACCCCGTTTCTTTTTTTTAACGTCCGCCCTACCTTCCCTCTTTCATTCTTTTTTTTTTATTTTTTATTTTCTCGCTCTTCCCATCCACGTAAGGGTGGCAGCCGCAAGACGAGGGGCGAGATCCGCGCCCCTAGCGGAGGGTTTGATAAGCTCCGTTTGGCGCGCTTCGCACGTGTTGCCGGCGGTCAGCGCGAGGGGAGGTGGTGCGCTCCACGACAGCGCTCACGGCCTCCTGGAGAGTGCCGCTTGTCACCGGCACTCGCTTGTTTTCTCAATGTGTTTTCCTTAGGCACGAATCGATTTGTTCTGTTCAGCGGTCGAGTTACGTAACAGGTAGGCTTCGTTTGTGTAATTAGACTTGATGCGTTGCAAATGCAGTAGAAGCTTGAAGTTCCCACACCTGACGGCGCGATAGGATTTTAATTTATGAGCTCCACTTTTTGAGTATCACTCTGTGAAACCAGCGTCACCATGTCAAAATGTTCAACTCTGTCTGATTACTTATCTTGAAAATAAGAAACTGTATACTTCAAACATGCAAAGTAACTTGCAAGGAAAACTTCTCACACGCTTCAGTTTGGTGTTGTTATTAATTAAAAATCTATTACCGAATTAAAAGTGTGTCTTATTTACAAACTGGCAATATCCTTATGTCGGTGTCTCATCCAGTTTCTTATTCCATCGTTTTAACCGTTCGATTGAAGGCGTTCATTATCTCTAAATGAACGGCGTCACATTGAATTTTCTGATGGACAAATCCCGACGACAGCGGGAGCCTTTTGGCGCAACGACGAAATTGAAATGAGGACGGTGAGAAATATAGTGGGTTCCGGCGTGTGCTAATTTGATTTGACCCAAAGCACCGAACGAAAAGTTACGCCTCAAAGGTCGTTACGTGAAAAATCAATTTCACGCCAATGTTGCGTATACCTAAATTTGGCGTCGCCCTCAACCGCGCCCCGCTGTTCTGCTGTTCCAGGCAGTCACCCCCGTGATTAAGGCGCTCGGCCTAGCAGACCGCGAAATTTTCGATTTCAATCGAATTCTGGTTTTCTGCTTCTCCCAGTCCACGACGCCCTCGTCGTGACCTTTGCCCCCCGTTCCCGTCGCCCTCGTTGGCGCTTTTTTCGAGGCTTTACTCTTCTGTTTGTGGCGAGGCCTCGTGGTTATCAAACGTCCTCCTTTTATTCTCGCAGAAGTAATCGGAAATCGGAAATGTCATTTCGAGGGAACCTTAATTACGAAATCGCTCGTGTTATTCAGATCGAACCCCATTTCAATAGAAGCCTGTGCAAATGATTTCATTTGTGTTTGTAAAACTTGGCAATGATGAATTTTCTTTGGTAATTAAATCAAGGTAAATGGAAATGTCTGTTCTACATTTTTACTACTTGATATGTACGAGTATTTCTTGGCAGCACTATTTGTGTAAAATTTTCTTTGCATATCGTTTCTTATCAAGAACCATATTTATTAGTAGAAGGACAGTTTTTGCCAGCTTCATAATTTTAAAATTACCTTTGATAAATATTGCTCGAAATCAATTCCAACTAGTTTTCATTTAAGAACAATTCAACGTTATTTTGTATTCTAGAGAATTTCAATCCAACTGTTTACCCCGTCTTAACATTTCTGCTCCGTGTCTTTCCACTCGGATGGCAGAGTCAGTCTTCCGATTCAAGACTGACACCGAATAACTTAATTTTATATTCCTTTTACACTCCAACGCCCCGCACAGTTGTTCCTTTGTTCGGGCCGCCTTTATTTGTTCTCGTAAAAATCTATTAAATTTTAACCGTATTAGTGGGGGAATAAATAAAATGAAAGGTTTACGGTGCACATTTTACATGTTCGGGTGAAATGTCCGGAAGAATTTGGCATGAATTTATGTAAGAATGAATAAAATAAAAATAGGGAAATGTGTAAAAGGTTGATATTGACTAGCTAACTTTCGTATGTTTTACAACCAAAGCATTACGAAAGTTTTTATGTTACTTGCCCGGCGCTTTATGTTAAATAGATTCTCGTAAAGGCTAGCGGATATTTCTTCCTCCCCATCTCGCCCCGGGTGAATGCTGGGTCCACGGATTGATCAGACGTCTCCTGCGGGAGCTGAAGAGGCCATCGCCGGGCCGCCCCGGGGGTTCCCCGCCCGCGAGTGGCAATTTTTCCGTAATTGGGTTCCGAGGCGCCCCTGGCGGCGCCTACCGGAACCGCCGCGGCCCGCTCTCCGACTTTCGCGCCACCCTGTGGGAGGCGGCGTAGGAGGAGAAGTAGGAGGCGAAGCACGTGAATTTTGCAACAATTGCGGAGAGCTGTCGAGAGGGAGAGAGGAGTTTGCGATTGATCGCATTAGCAAGTTTACGTTCGGAAATCGATGTTAATAATCGAGAGGAAATTTAACTTCCGCTTAATTCGGAACAACTTTACTAATCAAGTCAATATGTTCCACATTAAATTTTCCGCTTATCCGGAGTGCAAAGAGCACAAAATTGTGGAGGGGGCGGCCGGCTGGGGAATCGATATAGAGCAGAAAGCGATTGGGAGGCGGGGATTTTAATCTGGATTTGTGCTCGCGCGGGGAGTGGGGCGGGCGAAGGAGGCGGGGAGGCCCGGCGGGACGTGTGCCGCCTTATGTGTCAGGGGCTTTGACGTCGGTCGTTCTTCCAAGAGGGCGCGGAGTGGGGGCGCGAGGTGCCGCACCAGCATGCGCGGACGTCAAACGCGAGAAACCGGGCGGCGCGGGGCGGCGCGGCGCGGCACGTGGAGGAGGCACACGCGCGTTTCCTTTGTTGGCGCGCCCAGCCGCGCGCGCCCAGCCACGTGAAAGTGATTCCGAGAGAGTTGTGGCCGCGTTTTTTGCTGCTTTAATGATTGGCGCGGTGGACTCGTCAAATGATGTCTCGGCCATAACGAGAAGCGGTTTGCTCTTTGAAGTACTACTTTCTTTCTGATGAATGAACCAACTGTGTTTAAGCTACCGCTCGCTTTGAAGATCGTGTTATTTTTACCCTCTGTCACCATTTTTTCATACAATAAATGAAGACGAATATGTGGATAATATAAAAACGATTCATCATGTCTGCACCTCATAGACACACAGTCTTCAGCCATAAACATAATAAACTGTTTGGGATTCTTCCCATAAACAGCGAAAATAAGCCTCGCGACAACCCGACATTTGCAACTCCTACAACTCGTACTTCATTTCTTTTGTGGAAAGAAAGAAAAAAAGAAATATGCGCAACTTATCCATTCCTCGAGTCTAACATTATGCCAAGAATCTGTGAACGCGAAATTCGCATGAGCGCTAACAGCAGAAGGCATCGCCGCGCGCGCAGCTGGAATTGGCACCGCGAGGGAAGGGAATTATGCAAAGCGGCTGCGAAGGCCCCGCACGCGCGACTGCGTGGCGGCGGCGATCGCGCGGACCAGCGCCAACTTTATCGACGCACCTGAGAAGCTTGTCGCCGCCCGCGTTGGCGCCTAAGCGCTCCTTGTCTCGTCTTACCACCTAAGTGCGTTCGTGTCTCGACCGCCGCATAATTGTGTAAAACTCGCAAGTGGTGTGTTTTTTCTCTCCTCTTTATCTGACGGGCATATTTAATTTTCTGCATGTTTCCAAGATAACAATAATTCGCTATGGTGAATTCTATGTTAAACGTAGGAGTTAACAAGGGTTACATTGTATCGCGAGTGTACTCTAAACGCGCTCCTTTACTGTTTCATAATGATATATCTACGATAAAAAAAACTTACTTTCACAAAATAAAATTCATAAACTTTTACTGGCACTGTTAATGTTGATAAATCTATTATTGGGAAGATATCTTGATTTATTTTTGGCATTTTCAATAAGCTAAGTGAGTATTAGTTATATCAGCAATCATAATAATAATTATTATTATTTATTACTGCAAATGAGCGTACACTCGGTGACAGTTAATCAAAAAACGAAAGTACAAAATTAAAAATTAAAAGAATCAATACATACAAAAATTAAGATACAAATACAAATGGTATTAAGAATTGCATTGCAATGAACGTGAGCGCTGAAGGTGTGGTGTGCGCGTTGCAGGTGGCGCAGCTGCTGGACGACGTGGCGCGCCTGCAGGCGTCGCTGGCCAAGCTGCAGGAGAGCAGCCAGGGGCAGGTGGCGCGCCTGGAGGAGCAGCTGGAGCTGAAGCGGCAGCACATCGCGCGGCTGGAGGCGCGCCTCGACGCGCAGCGCGACTACGACGACGTCAAGCGGGAGCTCAGGTGGGTGGGCCTCTTCAGCCCCCTCGCCCGCCTCCAACTCCGTCTCCTCCTCCACTTTCTCTGCCACCTCCACCTCCTTCATCTCGTCTGCCTCCTCCATCTCCAGCTCCACAACCTCTGCCCCTTCCCCCATCCCAGATCCTCCTCCTCCTCCACCGCCTCTACTTCACCCACCTCCTCCATCGCCCCATCTCGTCTGCCTCCTCCTCATCTCCAGCTCACAACCTTTTGCCCTTCCCACCCATCTCCTCTCCCTCCCTCCTCTCCACCGCTCTACTTCACCACCCTCACCCTCCATCGCCTCCATCTCGTTTGCCTCGTCCACATCTCCAGCTCCACAACCTCTGCCCCACCCCCAACATCTCCTCCTCCCCTCTCCCTCCTCACGCCACTACTCCCCACCTCCTCCATCATCTCCATTTCCTCACCTTTCTTCCCCTCGCCCATTGCCTACCACCGTCATCACTCCTGTCTCACATTCACGTCGTTTCACACTACTGGTATCTCGCCTGTCCGTTTTTCCAGCACTTCGCGATTACTAGTATTTCATGATAAGAGGGCAACATGTGCCAGCGTCATTTCGTCCATTTATTTTATGTTGTATGTTTCTATTCCTTAATGCGGAGTAACTCAGATTTTTCCTTGGTTCGTGAACTTTTCGTTGAAATCATGAATATGTAATATGTTCGTGTTATTTTCAAATACTCGTTCGGTCGACCATGACCCATCATTCGAGATCTATTCTATTGTATACATCTCACTCACGAATCTGCAGACGGGAAATGGAATTCCCCGGTGTCGTATTAGAAGCTGCTTTAAGTCTCTTTCAGGTACAGCGGATGCTCCGAAGTTTAGATTTCCTGTTTTTCTTTTTTTTCTAGAAATAATAATCTCCATGACGGGAATACTATGAACTTCTGTCCCTATAAATCTTCAATCAGATCTTCACCCTGGAGTCTCTAAAGAGATTCTATCATCTCTTCTCTTCTTTTTTTGTAAAAGGTCAACGAAGTGCTGCACTTCGCCTCTTGCCCCCTCCAAGAAGACACACCACCGCCATATTCCGCCATGGCAGCCACGCGATCTTTGAATCCTTCTTCGTCGATGGACCGCTGCTGACCAGTCGCCCCGCCCCTGCTTCACCACACCAGCGTGCCAGCTCAATACAACAAGCCCTTTCTTCTAATCATTTCCCTTACTTGCTCTTCTCTCCTGTCCTTCTACTTTCAGCCCTCTCCCATGTTATTCTTCTTTCTTTTGCCTCTCTTAAGTTATTCTTTGCTATTACCTTATTCGAAGATTCCTTTCCAAGGTAAGCTAAAACTTTATTATTTCGTGTGTTCGCCTGTCCATATCCATCTCCTCTTCTTTGATCATACGCTCTCTCAAATTCTTAATCTCATCCTAGACACGGCACACTCCCCTACCTCGTCCGCTTGTCCACTGTCCGCGCGTCCCACTCCCGCGCATAGACCAGCGCCATAATGGAGCTGCCGTCCCGATTTAATTAATACGAACGTCTGCGGCAATTATTATCCGATTGCAGTGACCGCAGTTCCTGCAGGCGGCGCGTGGAAAGTCTTCCAGCGGCGTGGAGCGGTCGCGCGCCGGACCGAGTGCTTCCCCCACCCTCGCCACCCCTCTCGCCCTCCGCCCTCGCTTATCTCTCCCCCCTCCGTCATCCCACTCACCCGGGTCAGCCTCACCGCTGCTACAGCTACCTCCTCCCCGCTCTGTCGCCCTTCCCACCCTCCGTCACCACCCTCCGCCCCGCAGGTGCCCTCGCCGCTCCTCGCCCACCCCTCCGTCGCCCCACTCCGCCCCCGTGTCCGCCCCTCCGCGCCGCGGCGAGCGCGTAATTACTTGGTCGGCGCGGCCATGCAGCGGAGCGTTTGCGCGTTATCGCGCGCGATAACGTGCGCGTTTCTGCGGTCGCGCCGCGCCGCTGAGGACGCGCTGTCCACGCGTCGCGCGGGACGAGCCCCTCCGCCCGAGCCCCTCGCGGGGAGGCGACGAAGAATCCGGGAAATTTGTTTTGCTCTCGTGTAATTCTTTATGTTGCTCGTGTTATCTTCTACGTTCGGTCCTTTCTGTTTCTCTCCTCTGCTTTCGTTCCTTTTGGCTCTGACTCGAGCGGAAATTTGTTTTTCTTTCATATATATTTTTTTGTTGTACTCTTCTATTGTTTCACCGTTCCTATTTCTTCCCTTCGAACGTTTCTATCATTTCTTCTTCTCTCTCTGCACATCGGTTATTTTCTCTCTCCCGTTCATATCTCCCATTTTCTTTGTACATTCTTTATTTTCACTCTCTTCTCCTCATCATTTTGACGTCGGCTTAAGGTTCAATTATATCTTCAAACCAGTCTTTTGAATGATTTTAATGTTGTTTTCTTGTAACAATGTTGTAAGGAAATATGAATTTTCGAAAAAAAATATTTTCTATAAAAAAATGTTCGATAAAATTCGTTTCATAAATGACATTTTCCCGTGAGCTTTTTGCGATTGAAAATTTCGTCTACATATGAACTTTCTACGTCGACACATTTTGTGAATTAATCTTAATTATTTATTTTCAAACCAACTGAAAACATTTACATAAAAAATGTTGAATTAGTTATCCGGGGCAATCTTTCAGATCAGAATTGTCTCGGGCACGAAGATCTGCATCGCTCTGTTCGTTCCCAAGACGTTTCTCAGGCGGGCGTTGAGCACTGTGTGGTGCGTGCCCCCTCCCGCATCGCAGCCATCTTGGCGATTGCGCGGGCGATATCAGAAGCGAGGCGTTCGCACTTTTACATAACAGCTCGACGGCGCCGATGGCGGCGGGCGGGCGCTGAAAATCGTGCGGCGTCAGCCTCGTCGATAGCTTCGCAGCCACCGCGCCGCGTGCAAGCCGAACAACGCACGGCATCGGGGCGGTTGTGTGATCTGTTCACAGCGGTTTTTTAATGCTCACGTGCCCTATTGCTATAAACATAGCGTTATAAATAAACGCCCACCTCCGATAGGCCGGTGCGCGATACTAGCGAAGCGTAGCGAGCGGTTTCCGTCCTATTGACATCTGCGTGCGGCGTGGCGCCGATAGCAGAAGACTGATAAGTTGTTGATTTTTTTTCCTCTGCCAGACCCCGAGAACACGCAAGCAGAAATCCGAATTCCAAATTGGACGGGCGAACGGCTATACATCATACGATGCTTTAATGATTAACGGACACACAATGCATGGACTTCCTGCAATTGGCGCTGCAGTAAGGCAATGGACGCTGTTAATAATGCGGAATTTGGGTTGACTTTATCGAGCAACCCAAGTGGAAATCCTGATGTGCCCAAGAACGTCATTTACATTATTGCGTTTTTTACTTCCCCTATTGGAAATAATCGCACAAAGTTATCGGAAATGTATTTCCTCTCCGCTCTTTTCATTTTATTGATACGTTTCCGAGTATTGAAATATTTTTTCGGTACATTTTTTGTCGATCAATATGTGAACCCAATGTGGCAAAAAGGGGGGACAGGATTTCCGAAGTATTTGAAGGCCGCAGAGCATTGACCATTGTTGCCCTCAAAAACGCCATGCAATCGCAATTGCGCCAGACACTCAAGTAAAAATTGAACCATCGTCAGGGCCTATTCACATTGCAATTCATCGGTTCGATTAGTTAATATTGAACAATTTGATGTTCAGCTTTTGTGAATATCTCTATTTTATTGTATTTTTTTAACGTTAGTTAACTGGAAAAAAAGATTTCATTACAATACTTGTGTATTTTATTATTTCTCTATCAGTCACCTAATTTACAAATCGATACAGTAAGTTACAATTGCAAAAATGATATGCTGATATATCTTGTCAAATGTTACAATAAAAATCATATTGTACTTTGTATCTCGATTACATTTCTATACTTCAAATTATTCTTCACTTCAATGTGTTCATTTTTTTAAATGTTCATGTTTTTTCCCTCGCCCTAAACTCTCCATTTTTGTGCAATTCCTCTTCTTCTTTGCTCTCTTTCTTGCATCTTCATTGTTTTCCACTTATTTTGACATGCATTTTGGCACTCATTTTTATATTTGAATTACATTTCTTACTTTGCTTCCCACATTTTGAGACGTACTTGTTTAATTGAGCGTTGTGTGTGTGCGTGCGTGCTGATCGAGGGGCGCGTGTTGCAGCATCCTGCGCAGCCTGGAGTTCCCGAGCGCGCTGGCGGCGCACGCGGCGGCTGCCGCTGGGGCCGCGGGCGTCGGCGTAGGCGCGGGAGTTGGCGCGGGCGCCGACGCCGGCAGCAAGTCGCTGGAGCTGCTGCTGCTGGAGCGGTCGAAGGCGCTGCAGGCCGCCGAGAACTCCCTCAAGGCGGCCGCCGCCGCGTCCGGCGCCGCCGACGCCGCCCGCCGCCCGCCGCCGCAGCCGCAGGTGCGTGCCTCCTGGACGCAGCCGCCACCGCCCCCGCAACCGCCCACGCCCCGCGCTGGCAGCAGCGCCGCCCGCGCCCCACAGCCACACCACGCGGCCGAGGTGCGCGCTCTCTCGCGGAGAACTCAGACGACGCTTTCCCGTCTTGTGTTGCGCGTTCAATTGTCGTCCTCTTCTTTTGTTTCATTGTTCGTTTTCGTTATAAACACGCGTGGTTCGTTGTTGGAGCCTGCATCTGGCGATTACGTAATGTTTACAATACTACAAAGTTTTGTTCCCGGAATTTATTTATGACTGGTTCTTTGGGAAATTGTCTATAAAATCTAATCAACTTCTAGCTGAGGCAAAATTATGGATTTTAAGGTAATTTAATTCTGGCTTTCAATGCATAATAACGATTTCATCAAAATAATGAAAATTCTGCCAATGGATCGAAACTGAAATGAATAGAAGTAAATAAATCCATAAAATTCCGTAAGTAAATTTAAATTAAAACTAGAAATTGTTCGTGAACGAGAGCGCACGTCTGTTGCTATGTGGTTTATTTAAACGTTGAAGCCCGCTTGTATTTTGTAAACATCCAGGTTGTTTCAATATCGTTTTTTCTACAAATTCATCATAAACGATTGTAAACTAATCTGTAAACTTTATTAACACGGTTTTCAGTATTGCAATACAGCACTAAAACGCTCTTTTATTTTTTGTTTAATTTGTCATTCCACTGTGGCCACAAGATGGAACGAAGAGATGAACGAAATGACGATATTGAAGCACCCTGTGTCGTACACCCATTTGTTTGCATCCGTGTGATTTTTATATGGCGGAAGGATCTCCGTCCTATCACAGTGCGTGGTCGGCGTTGCTCGGCTGCACGGTAGCCTCGCGCTCTATCGACGCCATCTTGATGGGCGTTCGCCCTCATCCAGTTGAGTGGCACTCATCGCATGATGCGCCATCGCCGCCGTCCGGACGACGGGAATAATTTCCTTCCATTAGCAATTACAGATCCTTCTCGAAAAAAGCAACAAAACGTTGCCTAGTTTCTTAACCGTAATCGGCACGCTACTGTGATAGGATGCTGTGTTATCCTGCCTCCACGTTCCATGTCTTGTGTCCTCCAGCTCTCGAATTTAGAATGTTTTGCATGCGGAGGATACTGATAGTGTAGCGTGTGTGGATGTAGTGAGCTGATGCAAATCTTCAGTGTTTTCATTTAAAGATTTCGTTCTTTTACAGTTTAATTGCAGTACTATTGATTTGTACTTAATTGCCAGTTTGTGTTTTCATTCCCCCCTCCCCTGCTGTTTTGATGGTTGCCTGTGTTTTGCTGTGATCGTTGTGCTGCCCCTCCTGTTGGTCTGTCCTTCCCCGCCCCCGCCCCCCCCCGTGGCCCGGAGCGGCGGTGTGACGGCTGCCCGCCCACCCACCGCGGCGCGATCGCTTGCTCATGAGCATTTGAGTAGTCCGCGGGCCGCAGCCTCCCAACGACAGAGGAAAAGCACGACCACAAACAACGCGATGCCCCGTGGTTCTCCGGGAGAGGGTGGGAGCTGGGAGCGGCCAATCAAACGCTTTGGGGTTGTTACGACTCTGTTAATCGTTCGCTGTGTGAGCTGGTTAGGAATTAGTATTCTCACGTGAATCCGAAAATGAAGATTTTCACCATTGTAATTACTGGGTACTAACTTTGGCGGTAAAACACTTAATTCTCTTTCACTATTTTCGAACAAATTTATTATTATGTTCGCTCTTGTTTTGTGGATTTATTTTTCATTAAAGTATGTTTTTCAATCATAATTATTTCAATAGTTTTGTAGTTACAATAATTACACCATGAAAATTAAATTCTACTTTACGAAATTCTTACGCAGAGTGAATATGTTTGAACATATTTTCTACGATACATGGCTTGTTGGCCTTTTATACGTATGCAAATTCTATTTATCAATTGTCAAATAATATGCAAAGGAAAAGCGACGGTTTTATCTGATTTACAAAACGCATGGACACAAAAACCGTAAATTTGTTATCATTGCATAGGTAATCCCGCCGGGGGAGTATGAAGTAGATATCAAAGATGAAAAATGTAGACTTTTATAGATTACGCTAGAAAATACTAGCAGGCTCAAAAGGCAACCTGTAACACACGTTTCTTTGCAATATTTGACCATCCTGTATGAATCGGCTCGCGTCGTTCGCCCTCAAAATCCCAGTTTTTGTTTTCCTCGTGAGGCCCAAGTTACATTCCTTATCTCGTTATCTATATAGCGATGGTTTCTAAATTGACTAAATATATTTTCTGAGGTTATCTCCACTCCATAGCGTGAAGTGATTAGAAACGTTCGAAATTGAAGGCGAAACCATTAATTAATTCAAGCAATAATTATGAATTTATTTTTTATTTCTTATCTAAAAAAAATTTCTTGTAGATAGTATTTCATGCCAACACATTTCCCCGTCACATGTTTTCGTATATTCACATATTTTTGTATTACGTGCAATAACACACAATTAAGAGGAATACTGGCATCTTCATTGTCACCAACGAACACCACAATAGCATCCATTCATTGTGAATTGGGATGCATCTTATACGTGATTGCCAATTACGACTTAAGACCAATATTTATAAAAACAATCATTATGTTATGTTTGTGAGAAATATTTTGTTTCTACCAGTCTCACTTCTTACTCTCTCCCCTACGCACCCTGAATTCCCCCTGCACCGAAGGCCGACACCGAACACCAACCGCCCTTCGGAGCGCTCGAGCTGCCGGCACGTAGCGCCACCGGCCACCGCCTCCAGCCCTTACTTCCGGTCCGGCGCGCTGATGTAGAGCTTTCTCCTCTGAATGTGTCCCCCTGTGGCTTTCGTGCATGCCCTGCATCTGCTGGCAAGGAAATACCTCGCACGCACCAGCCTAGCAACGCTGCATGCCACCGCTGTTGCGAAACGTCGGACCGCGACGCGTGAGTCGAGCAGGCAGTAGCGCATGCCTCCACCTGTCCGTATTCGCCGGTCTCCTAGCGCTGCACTTAAACAACTTCCTTTGTCAATGCGATCTGTGGAGGTTGTATTCTCGTGTTAGTTGGGCGAGAATGTCATAACGGCGCAATAAGTGAAACTAGAGTCGGTCAGCGGATGTATCTGCATTGTGACAGCGTGTTTTCCCACATCCGCAAAAGATCGTAGTTAGTTGTACACCGCTTCGAAATGTAGTGCGGTATGTCAATGTTTCCTGAATGTGTGTCTCCTTTTAATATCAAAAACATGTTTAATTTTCCTTTGTAGTAAGTATTGCAATGTTTAACCCCTAATAAACAGTTTATTTTTATTCGTATTAATTTTACTGTTTTTTATACATTCCGTATTAGATGTCGTGTTCATTTACTAAATGCTCCTATATATGTGTGTATTTGTAGTTTTCGTGATAAAGTAGGCAATTGCAAGAAGCGGGAAAGGTATGGTGCGTCGTCGTCGTGGAGTGAAACATTAGGACATCGGTTTCTTTGCGAGATTTTTATATTTTTAAATATATATTTATTTTGCGCGAAGGCATAAATATTCATGATTAAACACCGTGTAAACAAATAATATTTCTAGTATACGTAAGTAATTATTTAGAACATGGAATGACCGGGATCATAACCATTAACGACACAGCAATAATTCAATTTTTGAATTTCGAAATTAAGGGAAGTCGAATTAAGGGAAGTCGCGTAAAGTAGTGCAGACCTTTGCATTTCTATGGGATTTGGAAGCAAGGGTTAGTTCGGGGTCCAGAGGCACAGGCTCGCTCCACGGCGCGCCGCCCTGCCGGCCGCCGCCCGCTCCCCTCCGCCCGCGCGTGACCGCGGCCCCGGCGCCCGCGCTCTCTTGCAGGCAGCCCCCTGGGCGCCGCCGCGTCGTCCTCCCGGGGCGCGCCGCTCACCTCGCAGACGCGCACGCACCTGGCACCCCCCGCCCCCTCCGTCCCACCGCTGGACGGCCTGCCTCGCCGCGCCGCCGCCTCCGGCGCCCGGGCCCCGCCGCCGCGCGCCGCCCGCCGCCGCCGTGGCCGCCCGCCCCGCCTCGGCTCTTCGGGCCTGGTCGGCGCGTCGTCCGCCCCCGCCCCCCCCGTTGCCTCCGGCCCCATGGCGCCGCCACCCGCCGCCGCCGCCACCGCGCTACCTCCCCAGCCTTCCGCCCCGCCGCGCCCCAGGCATGCTGTTCCGCCGCGCTCCAGACGGAGACTTTCGGCTCGTTCGTCTCGCAGGAGATTCGTCGCCAATGCTGGCGGCTCGCTGAACGGACCATCCTCAGCCAGGGCCTGCCCATCACCTCCCTCTCCTCCTCCTCGTCGTCTCCTCTTCTCCGTCCGCGCGTCTCTTGCCCCGGCCCCCAAACCAGCAGCAGCACGCCGCCTCCCGCGGGTCGCTCCGCGCCCGCCGCCGCCCCCCGCCCCCCCAACAGCAGCCGCAGCAGCCGCCCAGCACCGGCGACGCCGCAGCCGCCTCAGCAGCCGCCCACCCCGCAGCCCGCGCCGCCCGCGCTAAGCCTCCACTTCGCCACAATGCGCCCGCGACGCGACGGCGCCCTCGTTCTTCCTTCGCCGGCGCCCGTGGGCGGAGGCGCGGAGCGGCGCGCCCGCCGGCGCGCCGCCCCGGCCCCGCCGCCGCAGTCAAGTCGAGGTCGCGTCGCCCGCCAGCCGCACCACGCCGCCCTCGTCCCCAGCTCGGCGTCGTTCTACGGCGTCGCTTCCGCCCTCGATGCCGCTCGTCAGCAACGACCCGGCCAATCGCCACCCGCCCGCCTCGCTCCACCCCACGTCGGCGGACGGCGTCTCTGGCCCCGGCTCCTGCACCACCACCACCATTCAACCACCACCCCTCGATGAACGCAACCCAAAGACGCCCGGGAGGCCGCCGCGGCCGCCGCGGGCGGCAACGCCAACCAGCACCTGCTGTCCGGCGGCGCGGGCCTCAGCATGGGCAGCCCCAACGTCAACAACAACAGCATCATCCAGCCGCCGCCCCCCTCCAGCACGCCCGGCGGCCTCAGCTACTTCCGCAACGACGACAGCATGAAGAGCCCCTTCCGCTTCGACGACCCGCGCAGCCCCTTCCGCTTCACGCCCGAGGACGCGGGCGTGATGGTGGGCCGCCTGGGCGAGTCGCTCATCCCCAAGGGGGACCCCATGGAGGCGCGCCTGCAGGAGATGCTGCGCTACAACATGGACAAGTACTCCACGCAGAACCTGGACACGCTGCACATCTCGCGGCGCGTGCGGGAGCTGCTGTCCATCAACAACATCGGCCAGCGGCTGTTCGCCAAGTACGTCCTGGGGCTGTCGCAAGGCACCGTGTCCGAGCTGCTGTCCAAGCCCAAGCCCTGGGACAAGCTGACGGAGAAAGGGCGCGACAGCTATCGCAAGATGCACGCGTGGGCGTGCGACGAGAACGCGGTGCTGCTGCTCAAGTCGCTCATCCCCAAGAAAGGTAAGGCCACGCTGTCGGTGCGGTAGCCCTCTCCGCCCCTCGCCTCTCCACCTTCGCCTTGGCCTGGCTACCGCTCTCCGTTCGCAGTCAGCCCCTAATTTCCGACACTTTCAAAAGTGTAAGAACTAAAACCTTCAGTTGTATTCAGCCCCGATTAGGACTATCTACAAATCTAGAGAGAGTCTTGTTTTACTGTACTTAAAATACACCGTTTACTCTTACTGCAATCATAGTCATTTTTTATTCGTTTACACTCTAGGGTGCTCACATACACCCGTTTTCAGTGATGTTTGTTCGGCGAATATAATGAAGACTAGACTGGAGAATTTGTATGATTTTATTATTTGTGATGCGATAGAAAACTACCTCATTCCAAAGCTAGATAACCCAAGATGAACCAGAGTGTACCCATGAGCGGTTGCGGGCGCTTCCTTTCTCGACCATCACTCGCTTTTTGGCTTCACAACTCGCACTGTGTGTTTCTCTTCATCCTTCACTGTCTCATTACGTTATACGAGCATTTCCTTGTACATTGTCCTCTTCAAAAATCCTAGATGTTTCAGGTGAATCTGTCCTGATGTTTGCCTTGAAAGTATTCAGAAACGTAGATGGATTTAGGATACATAATATTCACATGGTTTTATTTCGTAGATGTCTATCAAACCAGTTATCCGTGAAACATCCATTAGCTATTCGATGGAAAAGACAATCAACATCTATGTATATGCAATAAAAATGCAACTTTATTTCTTCCACCTTTAAAAGGGAAACGTCTGACAACGGGAGGATGTACGCGTGGAGAGAGGAGGAGGATCTAAGCGGAAAGGGAAGTGGTAAAAGTTGGGGTATTAAGCTGATGACGATTTTGTCTCATAAATCATTTTCCATAAGCGAATGAAAGCGTGGTAAAGACAGGAAGACGGCCTCGAAATTAAGAACGGAAGACAATGTATTGAAGTTTCTTACAAAAGATCATCAGTGGATACAAGAAGGAACATAATTTAGTTTGTTTTTTTTATTTCAACTTCACATCGACATGTCTACGTGTCGACAGAAGAATTTCCAGCGCCTCCTATACGCGAAAACGACGTTTTGTCGACGGGGCTTTTTACGATGTCGAAACTCTCGGAGAGAAAATATGGCAATCGAGCATAAAACACACTCGCAACAAAGACATAATGAACTTTAATCGTTAGTCATTGCTTCTTCTTGTTCTTCTGCGAGACCGAGTCAATTGTATGCGCGAGAGACTACGTTGAAACTTCGCGCTCCTCCGGCAGACACAGAACCCTTCCCTCTCCCCTCCCCTCCCACGTTTTTGTCGCAAGTTTGCAGTCGATTATTCCTCGCGTCCCGTCGCGGTTCACTTCTCTCCCTCCCACGCTCGCGATAGCGCGGGTGGCCGCCATCTTGTCTGCGGGGGCGGTCGTCCAACTTTTCCTTCGGCGGGACGACAGATTGCGACAACCCGTGGCGACATATTGCGGGAAGCCATTTGATATTGTCTCTTTTCACACGACGCCCAGCTGCTAATTGCCGTCCCCCGCCCGCGCACTTTGGACGCGCGAGCTTGATGTGTTCCCACGGAAACGTCGGCGAACGGATGGGAACCGCGCGCCAAGCAGAGTTAGATAGCCTGCTCAGGCCGCACGGCTTTCTTAACGAGTTGGGACCGGACCGATTTGCTTAGTCGTCTAGATCTCATGGTGTGACGTTGTGAGCCGAAGCGATTTATTTGTCAAGCTTTCGAAAACGAGGTTACGTAATTTGGTGTGCACGCGTTTCACATTGAGAAACTGTTATATCGCAGTCATTGTTGGTATGTATGACAAAATAACTTTCAATTTTAGGAATGTGCTAGCAGTTGCCTTTGAGTTGCATGAAACCATTGTAATTAAAATGTATCTAAAAGCACGTGTTTTTATCTGGTAAAAATTAAGTGTGAATAAGATATGCATTTCGGAAAAATTTACAAGATGAATTACACCATAAAGAAAAAGAATACTTCCAGGATATTAAGAAGTAAACATGAGAGTTCTAACATACTTTTTGAACAACAGTCCGAAAGGGAATGTTTGCAACAAAATTTTTGCTAATGGTGAAAAATGTAATTAATAAAATAGAATACAGAAATCGTTAATAGTAAATCCCAATTTGTAACTATCACTGCAGGTGCTGGCAATATATCTCACTGGGAAGGTTTTTCGTCGAACTAGTAAATCCGAGGCGCGAACCGCGCGCAGTTATCAACGAATTCTCCTAGTTGACGCATTGGCGCAAATGTAGCGGCGACGTTGGCAACCGTCAAAAGAATCTTTGTGTACACGCGCCGCGCCGGTCACTCGAGTGCAAGGGCCACGTTTAAATAAGCCTCGAGGCGCGACATCCAAGTGGAAATTTCGAATATGTCTTGATTAGAGCCGCACTAATATTAGGAGACCGTAAATTCGCGTCCGGCGGGCGGCGGCGAGCGCTCGCGCGCGACCTCCAGTGGCGGAAAGGGGAACCTCGCGGCGGCGGAGGCGACGGGGATGTGACGGATAGGTAGCGCCTACTCGCGCGCGACCTCGTGCTGTTAATTAGCGATCTTCCGAAACAAAAACGAGCCGGGTGCGATGTGCTGCCGCCAGGAGCGCTGCGATTCGACTCTTCGGAGCGTGTCGTCACCGCAAGGCTGGTTTCTTGGATTTTACTGCATTTTTAGCTTCGCGATTCTATCGTACAGGATGTATGTAACGTGATAGTTCGAAAATGTATGCGTTATGAGGCTTTACGCAACAGAATATTACAAATCGATTTCGCTGAATCCTCGCTGACAAAATATTGCGAAAAGGCGCGATAAATTAGTATATTTCATCTCGTTGCATTGCCTAGCGCAATACATAGCATGTCCTCGCAAAAATAAAAAAAGCATCTTCGTCATTCTGCCACGGAGACAAATTGCGTGAGATGTTCATAATACCAACGAACGCATATGAGAAAGTTTGTGCAATCCCGGCGCTGGAAGCCTTTTTTTCTGATTCTGACACTTACCGCTGTGCATTTCGTAGTCTATTCCTATGAACTTTTTTTTTTTTTCGAGAACTTTGAAGTAAGAATTCGGGAGAGCCGATGCATCTCCGCAAGTAAGGTCGGGCGGAGTGCGTTGCGGAGAAACCCTCGGTCAGCGGGGAGGACGGCGGCGACGGGGGCGTTGGCGGCGGGCCAGCCAGGGGGCAGTAGGGGGGGGGAGCGATGGGGTCCTCCATGAATCTCTCACCTTTCTCGCCGACACAATGATTTATTCCGTTCGCGCTTGCGACCGCCTCGCCACGCCCCGTCCCGCTCCGCTCCTCCCCGCCCTCTTCCTTCCCCGCTCTGAATGTACGTGATTTAGTTTTCGTCCGCGGCCCCGACCGCACGCGTCAGGAAATCTGCTGCGATGTTTTTTCTTCATTAATGCTGCAGTTTCTTCGGACTCGCCATTTACAAAATAGGTGGCTTGACGTTAGAACGCAGATAATGATGGCTGTCCTTGGGTAGAGGAAGTATAGTTCTTATTCATCCCTGAACCACTGTTACTAACAGACCTCCGCGTGCAATATTTAACGCCTAATAATACATGGGCATTGTTTCCCTAAAAATATTCCAAGTATTCAGGCATCTGAGTACCAGACGTAGCTGAATCATATGGCATAGTTCGCATCGTAGTGCGTGAGGAAATTGCGTTTTTAAGAACTTTGCAAGATATACTTAGAAGACGCCCAATTTATTCATTTTAAAAGGCCCGTCTTCCGTGGGTGCGTATCTCGTACATGACTCCTCAGGGGGCGTACTGTAAGAAACTGTCCGCAAAGAAAAAATCCCGTTACGCCGTGCTTTCGAAGATGGGGTCCCGAAGCCTTCGTCGCTCCAAGCGATGTCTCTGGCAAGATGCGGGGGCAGCCATCAGCGGCCAATCATCCAATCAGGATAACGACGGCGACGCCAGCTAGCAAATCGCGAGAGTCGAAGAGGCGAGGCAAGGCGAGGCACGGCGAGCCGCGACCTCCGCTGTCGATCGCGCCCCTCCACCGCCCCTGCTCTGCACGCGGCGATGCGAGCATCCGGCGAGCTTCCCCTGCCCTCGAAATTAAAATCAAACGTATCATGGGAAAATCTTGTGTTTTTTTTCTACAAACTGTTGGTTTCGTTCTCAGAAGGGAATTATTACAATTCAAATATCCATCTATCTCTACTGTGAAGGTTGCTTAGAAGTGCATGACGAAGTAGCAGGGCGGTTTTAAAACTCCTGTATTACCCCTTTTTTATAACGGCAAGTGACATTTTACCAATTCTGAAAAACCTCTTTACTCAAGTTAATATTTCTGCAAAGTAGTCGTGCTTTGTTTCATCATTAAAACCACGGCAATACATTGCCACTGAAATATAATCTATAAATAAACACGTTTTTTCTCAAAACTTATAAAATGTCACTTATACCGTTCTGGTTTTTACCCACTCATATAATAAAAAGTTAATTATGGATCGTAATATGAGATAGAAAACTATTGCATACAATAATTGCGGTTAAATGTTGTTACGTTCTAAAACAAATCTTTTAGAGTTATTAAATATTTTCTGTCTTGTGAAGTATTGAAAAATAATGCAGGTAAATAATCCATCATTGTGACTCTCAACGGTCGAAACTATTAGTTACTAATTTTAAAACTTCAAAACGAACGTATCTTGAAAGATGTTTTGAATCACAGTTACATGCGAAGTGTGGTTGTAAGAAGTGTCGCGGGGTCTGGTTGCGCCTTGGCGTCGCGCGTTGCCCGGGGGCTGCGCGACCGCCGCCGCCGCGAAGATCGGTTTCCGCGCGAGACACAAGGCGTCCCCCTGACGCAGCTGCTCCAGCGGCCAATATATCGCCCCAAATTAGTCGGAGTCTGAGCGGGCCCGTCTGTTTCGCCGTGCCATCGGATGTACTAATGAGGGTTAGGGGAATTTTAGTTAGGCCGTACGACGTGCCATTTTTTCGCCTTCGGTAATGAGGAGACGGTTGCCGCCGCCACCGCCGCCGCTGCTGCTACAACGGCAGCAGCTACCCGGCTGAGCCCCCCCCTGCCTTACTCCACCCTCCTCAGTCTCGACCGCCTCCGCCATCGCCTGCGAATCGGTTTAGCGTCCGCGATCGTAAACCTCGAACGAGATCAATATCGAAAGAAAAATTTTCTCAGGGAAGGATTACCGTATTTATCCCTCGCGGGCGCAGCGGGGCGGGGCGGGGTGGGACGGGGCGGAGAACGCTGGGTGAGGCTGCACCCCCTCTTGCGGCCTCCGAGAGAGGGACCCGTCGATTGGCTCCGGAGCTGTTACTCCGGGGCCGACTCCTCGCCCCGCCACGTCCCGCCGCGCCGCGCCGCGCCGCGCCTCTGAGCTGTCCGTCGCTGCATGAATTATGGCCGCGCAAGAAAACGCGCCCGCGATTTCGTTTTAATTAATCAAGACGCGAAATTAATGTTTTCATTACGTATATCGGCTTATTGGTATCGGCGAACCGCGTGCCGCGGTCGCCGGGGGGCGAGTGAGATGAGCGCGAGGCTGCGAGTGCCCTCGGGTTGCTGGGAGAGCTCCCAGGACCCTGCGAACGGCTCGAGGGAATGCTTCCCCGTGGGGCGAGGTGTGTGTGGTCGGTGGCTTGTCGTATTATCACAAATCAGTTTCAGCTCCCTCGAAAGAAATGCGCTTTTGCTCACAGACAATCTCGTGTTCTTGGAGTTCACATTGAACTGCTTTGTGAATGTGAAGAGAAGTAAATAATTTAGGCCTAAATATCACGTTTACCAGCATGTCTTTGTGAGATTTATCGTTGTTTGAACGTGTTTTATCTGGAAGGGAAACGCAACCCTATAACCACATGTCTGCTAGATCTTTAGAGTTTTGTTTTGCTTGGAAAAAATAATTTAGTATATTGGTAACTTAGTTATAGAAATCCTCCCATTGCACCATCGATCGTCTTGCAAAGATTAAAAAAATACTTATATTCCTGCAGAAATATAAGAATTTCTGTTTACAGCTTGGGTGTATTATTAATCGGAAACGAAATGAAACATTTTCGCCAATACATCACGGAGAAAATCGGACGCCCAAAATTAAAACGAATAATTTACTCCGTTCCGAAAAAAGAAAGAAATGTCTTGCGGGTCGTTCACATAAAAGCCAGCGCCATCGGCGGCGCGGCGTCTTTCGTCGAAGGGCGAACGCGCGTCGCCAATGCGCGTGCGGCTGCCTAGCGCGCGTGCGCCAGTGACAGGCGCGCGTCGCGCCGGGCGATCGCAGCGCTCCTTGAGGGCCGCGCGGCCGGGCGTCGCCGCGCCGCCGTCGTAAATCCGCCAGCGCGCAATAAACGCCCGAGTGCAGCTCCCGCCGCCGCCGCCGCCGTCGTCGTCGTCTGCGCCTGCCGAACCGTTTTTGATGTGGCCGCCTCCGCTGACTCACACTGTTCCGAAACTACTTAAAAGATGCACAAAAAATAAGAAATAAAAAAATAAAATAAATAAAGCACACTCCTAAAAGAACAATTTGGCAATTCAAAATAAAACATACTCAAAATTCGCATCTTGTAGAACGCTGATGCTACCACACGTTATTTAAAAATTGGCAACCACGTCAATAAAAGACGTTCATTCAAAAGGTTTGGGGTAATAGAATAGAGTTGGAAGTAAAAAGAAGTTGAATATTGCGATTAGAATCGAAATTATAACGAGGAGGGCGTTGCGAAAAGGGAAGGAACTCACCGTAATGAACATTAGGAGGGAAACGTTATTACAAGTGTCATTGTCATAGAAATAATCATTAAAAAAGGAAAGGGAGTTTCGAAAAATAGGTATTGAAAATGGATTTCGTTAGATCAAACATGTTTGTACTTTTTCATGTTTATTTAAATATTTGCTGGGAAATCACAGAACATATTTATTTGGCGTCATTTGCACCCACTGTATACCACTACCGGCGATGCCATCCTAACCATGCAGTCGTTTTCAACAAAAGAACTTCACTGCAACAAACGGTTATAGCTTTAGCTCGCTGGATGTAACTCCAGCTTAGTTCGGAAGGATGATCGCAGCAATATTTTCAGAGTTTATACTGTTTCTTTCAAGTTTCATATGGGCGGATAAAGTAGGTTTTGCCTTCTAGAGCTTGTATAAACTGTTAAAATATATTTACGACGCAGAACTGACAATTATGTGAAAAAATGTATTTTTTATAAAAAAAATTAATGTTTAGTTACAATGAAATTACTTTGTTAAACAAGTATAAAGTTCCCGTAAGCAAAATTAAAAGTAAAAAAAACAAAAAATTCAAGTATGAGTTATAGATGATGTTTAAGATTTCATTTGTACGAGCCACAAAGAAAACTTCTGTAGATTTTATTGAGGATATTGGTTACTTTTGGCGTTGAGCGTGTCTTATATCTCGCCATCAGGGTTAGGCTCGGTCACGTCGATATTGGTAGGACCTAGCGTGATGTTACAGGTCGTTGATGCGTGCATTCCCACTTCGAACACGAATGGGTAAAAATAAATCTAGATGGCTGATAAAAGTGAAGTAAACTATAACAGTTGGGAAAATGGATGAGGAAAAAGCATGTGCTAAAAAACGTAGATTACATGCAACGTGCTCTTATGTATCTCTCAAAATTGATCCGCATGAAACATCATTATCACCACAAAAGAACGCGAATTCTTTCACTGCTATAGTAATGAAAGACATGTTGTAATGTAATGCGTTCTCAAAAGTCTTTGATATTTGAAACTAAAATATTCTATTTTATTTTTATATTTGATTCGGAATTTTTAGAATTCGGTGGTGTTTTAATGATTCAATAAACATCTATTTTGTTTCCATTTAATTATGAACGAATTTTATTACGTTTGTTAGTTTTTCAATGCGCTCGTCTAAAGTCTTTTTAACTATTATGCTGAAGTTAGACACGAGGAATTCCCCTCTGATAGTTCACGGAAATGAACGGATTACTTTTCTGAATATCAATAATTCGGTGTAACAGCATTTTGACTTTTCATAAGAGACTTCCAATATACAATATAAAACCAGATCATACGAACAATGTTGCATTTTGGAGAACCCTTCCAAAGGGTGAAGGGATATTTTGGCGAAATGTGATTGGTGGCCTGCGCGAGGTGACGCTGCGAGCGGAGCAGGTGCGGCCGGCGATCGGGGCTCCCCTCGCGATAACGCGTGCCAGCAGAATACCGCAGTGGCCGCCACGGGCCGGGTCTTTATTTTGGGATATGAAACTGCATTGGGGCGTCTCCAAGCGCGGGCTCGCTCGCGGCCAAGTGGGTTACGCGTCCTCGCAGGTGACCGTCCTCACCCGCCCTCGCCCTCGCCCTCGCCCTCGCCCTCGCGTCCGGTGTGCACAGTACTTCCTCTTCTTCGACGCTTACAGTGTTATTGGCGGGGCTAGAGAAGGTACGGCATAGGAGTGTTGACACATACTAGCCGATTGGTTTCGACACCATCTGAGGAAGGGCTCTAAAGAAATGTAGCTTGAAGTATGTGCCGCACGTGATTGTTACTTCCTTCCTAATGGCTCTGAGGATCCATCCAAATAGAAATCGTCGAATTGTGTAACAAAATACCTTCACAGTTTATGAAATGATATTGCAGCTACCGTTATTGGAGGACATATTGGTTACGCTTGTTAATAATAATAATAATAATAATAATAATAATAATAATAATAATAATAATCCGACGTGTTGTCGAACTGTCCGACGTGAATAACGTTCTTTCGTAATCTTTTACGTCTGAATGACTGACCCCAAATCTCTGCTGAGTGACTTCCGTGCAGTCTCGTATACGTACACGCGCTCCTCTGCCCGGTGCGATAGCGCCCTCCACAGACACGCACAGAACCCTGCGCCCTCGCATCCAACCGCCTCCTCCCATGCACGAGCGTTTGGTTACCCGGGACTTTCTTTCTCTCTCTCTCCCCCTCTTCTCCTCATGTGTTGTCTCTCCGGACGCGCACGCTGTGAATGCTCTTTTGCACGAGGAACGTTCTTCTTATCCCGCTGCCTGAGTCTCGAGGCCTCTTTGGGACTGCCGAATACCCCCCTTTCTGTCTCTCTTTCTCTCTCTCCCTTTCTCGGACCCCAATTGGGTGTTTAGGGAGCTTTTAAGGAGGTTCCAGTCGTGTACAGTATAAAGATAAGTGTTGAAAGTGTTGAGAGTGATTATGCAAGTGTTGTGTACTATTTTTTGATCTGAAATGACGTCGCACTTACTGCCTTAATGTTGCCGGTGGCCTTGAGAGGGGGGTGTGAGAGCAAGCGGGAAGTTTCGTGGCCGCGGGGGTGGGAGTAGCCCGCGCAGATCGGGGGCGGCTACCGCCCCCACGTGCCGCCCCTTCGCTCCCCTCCCCGCGGCCCAGGGGGTGGCGTTAAGGCACTAACTGGGACGTCATGCCCCGTTCTGGAGGCGAGCCATTCTCATGTGTTGAACCTGCAGTTTTTCAGAAACAGCAACAAAACAACAGGTCTCCGGGAGACGTCTGGAACCCCCTTAAAAGTAAGGAACTTTCTCTGTCTGTTTCTTGACACATTTTCTAGAGATATGTCTTGTGGACACAGTCCGTTGCGAGAGGAGGGAGGAAGTTATTAGAGGAAATATAGGTATAAAAGCGCCGACCGGATACAACGGGCGAAGGCAATAAAAAAAGGCGCGGGCCGCTGTCTTTTTGTCGCCTAATGACACGAGTGCATTAAAAATTCGTTACGGGACATTGACCCGGAGAACTAATGGTGCGTCAATCCCATACAGGTCAAATTCCCATGACAAAAGTTTATAACCTTTTCTTTCTCACGCCGTCGCCGCCGCGGTGGTGGCGGCCGGCCGACGCTCTCGTCGCACTTCCCGCTCCCACTTCCCGGAAGTGCCTGCGAGAACTGCTCCGGCGTGGTGCCCGCCGCTGTCTGGCCGCTGCGTCCCACCCACTCAGCGGACCTCTCCTTCCCGGTCACCTCCGCCCAACTTCGAATCGATTCGCTTCGGTTCGCTCCTCTCAGACAGAACTTTTCTTGTACACTCTCGTCAGGGAGTTCTTCCTGGCGAATTGCTTATGACACTACAGAGAATATATGATGAATATTATGCTCATTAATTTTACAACTCAATGACTCGAAGTTTGCGTCGAATAATTTGAAACATTAAATTACATTTTCTGTGGTATTTTTTCCATTAGAAGGATCCATTATGAATTCAATACAAAGCCCAATTTTCGCGGTGACCCGGTATGTGCGTTAATTGTCTTCAGGTAACAACAGCATCTCCAGTATTCAGCGCTGTGTACTACGGCGAGTTTCCCCCACTCCGCCCCGCCACCTCTCGCCTCCTCCGCGAGCCAGGTCTCCTGCCCTCCCACGCGATACGCGTGGCATAAAAAGAATTATTGACAGGGTTTTGTTTTTTCTTCTTTTTAGAAGTGCAAGCGCTCCTCCGCATTGTAGAGAGCCGCGTTCCTCTTTTCTCTGGACGCGCGCGCGAACGGAGGAGGATCAAAAACACGCGCACGGAAATAAAAATTAGGAAAAAAGAGGAGCGAGCGCGCGCACGAGACATTCGTATGAGAAATTATTGTTTTTTTAAACTCTCTTTTCTTCTGTTTTTTTAATTTTTATTATTATTTATCCCTGCCCTCTATTATTATTCCAATTTCGAAAAATATGACGATGTTCTTTTGTTTTGAGGACATTATAGGATGAAATCTGCATTTATGTTTCGGAGAAAAGGACTGACAGAAACGGATGAGCGAGAGAGG
>BOPP01000075.1:2859255-2871208 GCA_017312745.1 Gryllus bimaculatus
GGGCGGCGCGGGTGGTGGCCCGCCGCCCATGGACCGCGCGCAGGAGGAGATCCGCATGGCGTTGGACGCCTACCACCGCGAGCTGGCCAAGCTCAACTCCGTGTCCTGCCCCACGAGCGCGGCGGCGGGCCTCCCGGGGCTGCCCGGGCTTCTCGCGCTTCAGCAGCAAGCCCTCAACCAACAGCAGCAGCAGCAGCAACAGCAGCAGCAACAGCAACAGCAGCAACACCAGCAGCACGCGCAGTTGAACGGCGTGGCGCAGGACCTGTCCATGCCCAAGGACCGCAGTAAGGAGCCCGGCAAGGACAAGCTGCCCAACGGAGAGCTGCTCCTGGACGCCGACAAGAAGGACGGCGTGGCGGCGGTGGCGGCGGCGGCCGCGGCGGCTAGCGTCATGGACTCGGTCGCCGACGTGCTGCGGCACGCCGGCAGCGCCTTCTCGCTCGTCCGGCCCAAGGTGGAACCTGGTAAGACTGCTACATCAATTGCGCCTTTCTCTTTTCATGAAACACAGGAATGTGAATTATCTTCAAATACTCATTCATTCCTTAATTATTTTTTTCATAACGCTAACAATTGGGGTTACGTTTGGGGTTAACAAGAAATGTTCAGTCACGATCAGTCAAGATAAATGTACGACACATTGCAGAGTTGTTTTTAAATATTTTTTTCTAAATTTTTAACTAATTCTTGTGAAAATAATAACTCTGTTGGCAAATATTTCCGTTTTAATCGTTTTCTCGAAACCATCTTACATTTGACGTTCTGAAACGTTCTTCATTCTACTTGCAATATTTAATGACGCTGATGATTACAATAATGATGTAACGAATTCGTACAGATAATGAGTCAGAATTTAAAAACTAAAAATTTGTTGTTAAACTCTATACATCTCACTTTTCCTCCTAACAACTGCCGGACTCTTCGATTCATACATGTCCAGTTTCTCAGGAAATTTTATAAATTCATATTATTATTTTTAAAACACCTTGAAGGTGATAAGTCACTAAATAGTTTTATAGGCAGCCTATTTTAGATTTTTTCTTTCTTTTTGCGCTCTCACCATAATTTGCTGCAGTTTCGGGGATTCGTTGTCCCCATCATTAGGCTAAAATTTCCAAAAGAAATTACATAAAAAGATGTATTGTTAAATTAAAAATTATTTCATGAATAATAAAGAAAAAATGTATAAAATTTTCTGAATTAAAAATTAATTGGGGACTCCTCACCTTCAAGATTAATAAAAGAAGTTAATAAAGACAGGCTACTTACATTTACAATTTTCAATGACTTCTTATTATTGTAATTATCGGCATAGTAGCGCAACCTTGGTAGCTCGAATTGGAGCTATCAAGGTTGACGTGGCCGTGGGTGGGAGTGGGAGTGGGAGTGGCAGTGGGAGTGACGTGGGGTTTGCGTTGGCGAGCAGGCGCGGGCGGCGCGCCGGCCGGCGGCCAGCCGTCCACCACAGGCAGCAGCACGGGCAGCAGCCCGCTGAGCAATTCCATCCTGCCGCCAGCCATGACGCCCGCCGACGACTTCGTGGGGTCCGCGGCGGCCAGCCCGCTGCAGCGCATGGCCTCCATCACCAACTCGCTCATCTCGCAGCCCACCACGCCCACGCACCACAGCCCCTCGCAGCGCCCGCTCAAGGCCGTGCTGCCGCCCATCACGCAGCAGCAGTTCGACATGTTCAACAACCTCAACACCGAGGAGATCGTCAAGAAGGTGAGAGCGCCCGCAGACACAACACACGCAGGAAATTTCCCGGATTTCCCCGGATTCTGATTCTGATTTCCGAATTCACCATGCACCTGATGTTAAAAAATACAACAAAAAGAAAAGTATACAATAATATATTTGAAACCGTAGTTTTTGGTCCTATGCAAAGCAGAATAAAGTTTATCATCTTATACTCCCTCGTTCTTGAATTATGAGTTTACCTGTGTACTTATATTTTTCGTGCGTTAACTGAAAGTAAAAACACAAATGCGGCGCTTATGCACGCAAGAGCGTGAATAAATGAAATCTTGGGAAACTAAATCGCTGCATATACAGTCTATTGAAATGCGAGATATGGGGAAGAATTTTCGAGTCTAGTTGCTTAGCAGTGCTTCATTATTCACTGAAGTCCCATTTCCGCAGAGTTCGCACGGAAATCCTAGCACATAATTCCGTGGCTTTTCAAATTCTGTTTTACGTAAACTCATATTTTTTTGCAGGTGAAAGAAGCTCTCAGCCAGTATTCCATCAGTCAGAGACTCTTTGGAGAATCTGTGTTGGGTCTCTCCCAAGGGTCGGTCTCAGATCTCCTAGCCAGACCAAAGCCGTGGCACATGCTCACCCAGAAGGGTCGAGAGCCCTTCATCCGAATGAAAATGTTTCTGGAAGACGAAAATGCGGTGCATAAGTTGGTTGCCAGCCAGTACAAAATCGCCCCTGAGAAGCTGATGCGGACCGGCAACTATGCCGGTGGGCCTCGTAAGTGTCAGTATTGCCGTTCTGTCACTTGTGGATGTATGCTTGCAACACAGCCTCTTGCTTGGATTGCTTGCATGTTCTTGATAGAGAAGCATCATGTGTAGTGAGGTCCAGAGCCACTTCTTCATAAAGAAGGCAAAATGTGATGACCTATTTCTTTAAAATAGATAAAGGACTATTGACTCTTATCAAATGCATTTGAAGTTGAGAAACCAAAGGCATATGTAGGTAATTGGATGACCATGGCCACCACAGAATTTATTCCAGAGCCACTATTACTAATTTGTGTCCCCACTTACAAAAGCAGCAAACGAAGAAACTTTGAAAAATTACAATTACATTTGATTCTTGTTCATGTTAAAATATTACTCATATTTAACTTTAGAATTAAATATAAAAATGGCCAAATGTTCAACTCTCTTTACAAATTTAATGTGTGGTGTGCATGACCATTAAATTTCAACAAAATAGTGTAATAATTAAATTTGTTCAAAATTCATTGTTACTCAGTAGCATGGTCACAATTGGGATTTCTTTATGACTGCGGAATATATTCTCCGAGCATAAATGCGTCGAACAAGGTGACAGGAAGGTGACAGTTATAAAAATAGTGTAACAAAAAAAACTACTTCTAATGAACTAAACGTAATTTTAATTTCCTTGCCAACTGATCAATAAAATTTGAATTAAATTTATTAATTGTTTTCTTTTTGATTACAACATCTGTTAAATTGTTATTGGAATAAAAATAAATTAACAAACAATAAGAATAATTTGATTTGATAGTTATCAAAATACATTTTATAAAGGAACACATAAAATTAAGATGAGACTTGTTTTGATACTTGTAAAACTTTGTATTTATTACATTATTTCTGAATGAAGTGGTTTTCCCATTATTAAATATAATTGTAAGTCCAATGCCCCCTGCCAGTAGAACCTATGGTATATGGTATGCCATGTCCTATATATGTCTCTGATTGAATCTATTAACATTCATTAAAATTTGCATACTATTCATAATTATTTGACATTATAATAATGGAATAATATTTCTTTTGATATAAAATTTTCTTTTCATTCAATCTAAAAATTATTCTCACTGTATAGTCCTGAGTATATTTTGTATAATTTAATCCAGAAAACAAAGTTCATTAAACATATATTGTGGCTTGTTGAAAAACATATTCTATAGTATTGATAAAAGGCAATTTCAATCATTGCTAAGACGTTTGTGTTGACTTGGCAAAGGCATGTACTTTGACTAAAACATGAAAGAATGGTAAATTGTTTTGCCTCTACGATCAAGTGATGAAAATCTTCCATGAAGATAACAAAAAACTCTAATTTTGGTTCCTCTGTTAATTTCTCTTATGCACGAAACTTTGTATGAAGTATGATGTAATAAAAATTCTACTTTTTCCTTTTCATTATAATGTTTGTGTGCCTTTAGAAATTGCAACATGATTAAAGAAATAACTTTGAAATAAAATTCTTGATAAGATTATGAAAACAAATTGTTCTTAATGCATGAAATTTCTTGTTTCATTTTGTTATGTTTTCTTATGAGAAAATTACACTTTCTTCAAAAACTTGTAATAAAAGCTAATTCAATTATTATTCAAGAAATAAATGCATTATCTTTAAGATTACTATAAAACAATTTCTATCACTCCTTTTGATAATACATGCAATCATAAACTTTTTTATGTTCACAGCTTGCACTTTGGGCAAACCACAACCTCCTGTATCAAAAATGACAGGCCATGACAGTTTAGCTGCCAAGGCGGGCCATCTGGGTGGAGGTGATGGACAAAGTGGACCTGGTAGTGGACCACCTATTCTTCCCCCTTCTCTCCAACAGATGGTTGCAGGAGGACATCCAACCTCCCAAGGAGCAAATTCTGTTCCTCCTCCTCCACCCCCTCTCTTGGTCACTCCTCCAGGACACCATCCCCTAGCGTCGTCTTTACCCGCTGATCTCAAAAAGCCACATTCTCAGGGTCCCAATCCCCATGGCTTGCACCCCCACCACCAGCAACAACCTCCTCCAGGAGCTCTGCGGGCCATGCAACAACACATGACTCCCTCCGTCTATGAGATGGCTGCTCTCACACAGGACTTGGACACTCAAGTCATTACCACAAAAATTAAGGAGGCCTTATTAGCCAACAACATTGGGCAGAAAGTAAGTTGTGGCCAACATTCCATTCTGAATTTTTCTGAAGCAACTATACACAAGTTCAAGTAATTTTGTTCAAATATTTTTAGATGGAGTCATTACTTTCTATTTAAAACATTTTTTCATAAAACTATAAAATTATGTAAATATTATTTATATTGCTATATATATAATTTGAAGGTAGAATCCTATGGCGTACTGTAATATTGATGAAGGTTCTCCTTTCTTTTTGCTCATTTGATTATGTCATTTATCATCATTTTATAAAACTTCCTTAAATATGTATTAAAAGAATAATACATTTTCTTCCATCAGTTCAGTTTTGAGAGATTTCAAATAATTATCTGAAAAAAAAGTGATAAAGCTTTGCTCTTGGCAAGCAATTGGCTTACCATTTTATATGCTACAATTTCCTCACTGCCTTGATGAAATGAATTTAGTCTGTTTCATAAGAGACTAATTGGTGGGTGAGGAAATTGAAAGAATGAAGCATGAATTTTTTTCATTAATTTATTAATTTCACTTTTTCAGATATTTGGAGAGGCTGTACTTGGACTGTCTCAAGGGTCAGTTTCTGAGCTCCTCTCAAAACCAAAGCCATGGCATATGTTGAGCATCAAGGGGCGAGAACCTTTCATCCGCATGCAGCTCTGGTTGAGTGATGCCAACAATATTGATCGCTTGCAGGCCTTAAAGAACGAACGGCGAGAAGCAAATAAGAGACGTCGCAGTAGTGGACCTGGTCATCATGGTGGAAGCAGTGGAGGAGGTGGAGGTGCTGACAACAGCAGTGATACCTCTTCAAATGATACATCCGAGTTCTACCATAGCCCCAGTCCAGGACCTGGTCCCCCATCAGCAAAGAAGCAACGTGTGCTATTCTCCGAAGAGCAAAAAGAAGCATTGCGTTTGGCTTTTGCTTTAGACTCTTATCCTAGCATGCAAACTATTGAATTCTTAGGGTCTGAACTTGCTTTATCAAGTAGAACCATAACCAATTGGTTCCACAATCATCGGATGAGGTTAAAGCAACAAGTACCTCATGGGATGTCCCCTGACAATTCCAACATGCCACCTGTGAGTAGAGAAGGAGGGTCTTTTGATCCTGTCCAGTTCAGGTTATTGCTGAACCAAAGATTGTTAGAACTCCAAAAAGAGCGAATGGGACTTGGTGGAGTTCATTTACCTTATTCTCCATATTTTGCTGCAAATAATAACCTTGCAGCTCTTATGGGTCGTGGACTTATGCCTCCAGGAGAGTGTGACTTGGCAGGTAATTTAGGAAGTGTTGGAGCTGGAAATAAGGAACAGTTCAGTGGTTTGGACCTTAGTATGAGTGGTTTGAAGAGAGAACCTGACTTTGAAGATGAAGAAGATGTAGATAGTAATGTAGGGAGTGAGGACTCTAATATGTCTAGCAGTAGCTTGCGAGAAACAACAGTGAAAAAGGAATCCACTGTTGTCTTACCTCCAACGATAGGGCCGGGGGCAGGGAGATCCTCTCGACGTAAACCTGCGGCACCACAGTGGGTGAACCCCGAGTGGCAGGAAGTGTCTGGTGCTGTTGAAGAGGGTAAGGAGAAAAGTGGGGACAAAGAGGTTATAATAAATGGTGTTTGTGTCATGCAAACTGATGATTATGGCATATCTAAGATGTCTAAAGATGAAGAAACAGTTCGTGTGGAACCAACACCAGTTATGGATCGATATGAAGATGATGATGAGGAAGACCAATGTAGTGATGCCTCATCAGAGCCTGAAAATCAGAATCTTGAAACTGCAACTCCAACTACACCTCCTGAAGGAATTATTCCACCTGTTCGATCAGCGGATCAAGGTGAGCCTGAGGACGAAGGTCGAAGTAATAAATCTGAACCCTCTTCACCACTTTTCAAAGAAGAAGAAGATTCAGCTCCCCAGGTGCAAACAGAACCAGCGTTAACAGCTGTCAAACAAGAAATGGAGGACCAGGACACGTCAACAAATGACCAATCGAAAGGTGACTGGGACGAAAATTCTTCTAAGCAGGATGCTTTAGACAAATTACCCAAAATGATCAAGACAGAAAGTCGGCAAGATGATGGTTGGGAATATTAAGTGAGAGCAACAATTAGTGAAGTGCTGTGTAAAATATTTGCAAATCTTGAGGAGAAAGAATGAACATCTTACAAAGATAGAAAACTTCCTCCAAAAAATAATTTGTGAAAGAAAAATGTGCAATCATCGAAGTTAATACTTGTTTTTATTATTGTGATTATCATTGATTATTATCTTTACTATTATTGCTATTAAAATTTTGTTTGTTAAAAAGTAGGATGAAAAAGAATTTTAAGAAGTGTGCCGTTATTTCTTCTTGAAAGAGGTAATTATTACTAGATTTTTAAATTATCATCTTACTCTCTGAAAAAGAGTAAGTAAACTGTAAAAAGGAACTTTTACCATTAATTTATAAAATAGTACATAAGACTGTTAATTATCTCAACATCTGATAGCCAAAAATTAATACTAAAGGCAAATTATTTGCCACGAAAACTTCTTACTTAATGTGATAAAGAGCTTATAAGTATCAAAGAAACAGAAACAAACAAACAAAACAATGCTTGTGAATGTATTTAAATGACAAACTGAGATACAAAATTGTGTGTGTGTGGATGCCTGAGATTTTTGAAGATCTGTTATATACTATATATACATATAAATATATCAATGAGAAGGCCCCAGTGAGTTATAAAATATATAGGTATATATATTGCAGACTTTGGCACTTTGAAAAAGATTCTTATCCAATGTAATTACAAAAACTTCTCTGCATTTTTCCAGACTGTTTAAATGTTGAATATATATTTTTTTGTTTTGTTTTATGTGAAGGGCAGTTTAAACTACTATTAAGGTTTGAGACGATATACTTTGTACATAGGAATTATAGCATGATTTGATGCTTCTGAATAAAAGAATTGTATTGATAGCACAATTTATTGATGGAACAAAATGTTCTTTGAAATATTGCTGCATATGTGCATTTATTGTGCTTGATTGACATTTTGTTATTTACTAATGAATATTCCAAATTTTTTTACTATACATGAAGAATAAGAAGAATTAGACTTTTGTTTTCTTTTTCATGATGTTCCAAATGAGTTACTTTTTTATGAAATTTGTGAAATTACTTTGTGAAAAACTGAATAATATATAGTTGCATGATTATTGTTGTTGCTATTTAGAATCGAAAATTTGCAAGTTTTGGCATTTTTTATTATAATGTATCTAGTTGAAAAAATTTTTGTCTTGAAGATGAGCTCTCTTTTTTTAAACTTGTTATTATATGGAACTAATTAATACAATCACTTATATGCTAGAAAGAAGAAAATTTTACTTGCATTTGTTTCTTTATGCATTGCCCTTTTTGCCTGTTACCGCTAGTCTTCTTAATGGAAAATTTTCTAGTCCATTTGACCAGTTAATAAATTTTCAGTGGGCATGCAATAAATGGAGCTTATACCATGATGGTTTTCATTCATGTTCCCTGCTTTTGTATTTTAGGTAATATAAAGTAATTTGCTAATTGTAGCACAATTTATAAATTAATATCTTCTTTTTAGGCTAATTATGAAAAATATAAGTTTTTATAAAAAAATGTTCAAAATTGATATAAACTGTCACATACAATGTGTACATAATGATCAAATAATAGAAGTTTGCTTTTTCTTGTGACTGAAAGGATCCAGACATATCTTTCCTTGTAAAAAATTGGGGAACAGAGGAATTGAGCGTGTAAGTCATTTTAGGATGGAGATGAATGATTTGTAACTCTAGTAATAAATTTGATCAGTATATATAGCCACAGTGTACAGTAAAATCTGCTCAGAGCATTCTGGAAAATAATATTTATGTAAAATGTTAGGTATTAATCTCTTCATGGAAAGGTATGTTCTGACTTCTTTATCTCTACAATGCTAAACATTTGCTGTTGTTACAACATTTGGATCAATTTGATGTTATTTATATTATTTGCAGTATAAAAAAGATCTCATTATTTACCAAAACTTGGTTATCAATTGCTGCCTGTGTTCTGAAGATTAAGAGCATACTGTTTTAACTTTAAGTATTTGAAATCAGACATCCAGAGTTTTGGAAATTACAATTTTTTTTGTAATACCGATTTATTTGTATGTTAGGATTTGATATTCATTCTGTATTTATTTTTAATTGTGTTAAATTATATTTTGCTAGATGAATCTGTTACTGTATTCATTTTTGTGTTTGCAGTTGATTGACTTACTTTGTAAATATTTTCTTTTCTGTTTTGCTGAAACAAGCAAATAGTCTTAGTACCATGTACTATTTTGGTGTTTTGCATATTTTCTGAAGAGAACATTAAACAACTTGTGTTTAACTGGTAATGAGAGCTGGTGTACATTTGAAGTGAAAATAGAAAGTATGAGTATTAATGTATTACAAACATCTCAAAGAGAGTAATGCATTGTAATGTGATGACAAGTATCAAAGAGCTTTCTCAGAAACTTAAACATTCTTATTAATTCACTCAGTTATACTCTTGTGAAGTATTGGCAAATGGGCATTACAAAACGTATGAAGTACTATTTGTGAAATTGGAAAAAGGTAGTGTATGGTGATAGGGATAAATATTTTATGAAAATCTCCCTGTATGATGTAAATGTAAAAGACTACTCTGATAAAAAATTGATTCTAAAACACTATGGATGTAACAGGGCATGGATTCTTGTATAAACAGTGTAGTGACTGCAAGATATTTAAATGTATTGTGCATTTTTATCAAAAATAATTAGTTTCCGTTTATGGCCAATAATGCTTAATTCATATTCAATACACATTTTCCTACTTCTTTGTGTTTATGGTGGTAATTTTCCCCAGTTTTGGGCAAAAGTTAGAGAAATATTTGACTGTACTGCATGATATGCGAGTTTCAAATTGACTTGCATCACAAGTTTGTTTTGTATTGCCTGCTTGACAGTCTTTGACTGACAATATTCCTGAATTATTTCCACAATAACACATTAATTTTCAGAAGACACTTTGTGAATGTTTCAACAATGGATAGTGTGCACAGTATAGGTGATGAAAGAAATTAATAAATATTGTCTATTATACAGGATAATTAAATTGTTCTTTCATTATTATATATAAGTATAAAAAGTGTACATTATCATATATATATTGATAAATTTAGGCAACATTGTACAGATGAGCACAAGTTACATAGTAAGAATGTGTATTATCTCTTCCAATGTTTTTTTTTAAACAAAGGAATTATTCCAGTTTATTATGTAATTGTGCCCGTGTCTTGCCCTCCATCCTTCCACATCCCTTATCCTTCACCCCTTTCATCCATTATCGTATTCGAATTGTAAATATTTTAGACATTATTAAGAGAAACGAATATTTGTAGATTTGTATGTCTTACAAAATGAAATGGCAAACAAATGGAGAAAATACGTAAACTAGGGCATTTTGTGGGTGGTTAATAATGAAGGTCTGTGAGGCTTTTCTTTACTGAATAAGGCTATGCCATATGTTCATGATCTTATCAATTAATTTATGTAAGAATTATTGACGGAAAATGATGGATTGGGTGTTACAAGAACAATGAAGTACAATTCTTCTGTAAGCAACACCTCAATTGATTTATCATTATTTTCACTTTGTTATTTCAATGATGTTTTCAAAAAACATACAACATGAGAACATAATGTCATTGTTATCAAAGGAAGGTATAGAAGGCATGAAATGTTTTGCATGTTTATGAGAAACTTTTGAAAAGAAGTGCCCAAATCATACTACCAAAAAAAAAGAGAAATATATACATATATATTAGTTTCTCATTTAATAATATTCATTATTGCTTGGCATCATAATGTACATATTTATATTCATATCATTGTGACCTTTTAAGATTTCTAATATTAAAAATTTCTCTGTATTTACTCTATTGTGTTTTTGTTGCTCCTAACCCCTTTTTGAAGAAGTCAATATTCAATTGAAAATATTTCAGGAAGAAAGATTTTTGAGAAATAGAGTTTGAATGGGAATATAGTTAACTAAAAATAAAAATACAAAAGGGCATTTCTTAATGCAAATATTATCAGTTGTTCCTTTTTATAAAAAAAAAACAATAAAAGTTGCATTTCCTTCTTGTTTTTAAATATCCACATTTCTTAGCATGTTTTAGATGTTTTCTTTAATATTCATTATTTTATATAAAAAATTATCTAAAAGTCAAACATAATTTTTTTCATTTTCAAGAAGGCAGCCCAAGAGTATCATACTTAAGAGTATAATATAAAACACAAAAAACAATTTAAAATCATAGTTTAAATTGTAGCAGAAACAAACCTAAATATATGTCAAATGTATAATTCTGCTAATTTTCTTTAAACAAATTATAATTTAAAATTTAACTTAAAGGTAATTATTAAACTACATATCAGGGTGAATTTCCCAATTCTTTCATGGAGAATGATGAAACTAACCAAAAGGCTCTTTCAAAAGAATTGCTTATAATGTATGAGTTCCGAATATTTGAAAAAAAGTCAAAACTATATCAAAAGAAGAAAGCAAATAGAAATGTTATAATAGAAATTTGTCAAAAAATTGAATTTGCTTAAGAACATACACTAATAGGATTTATCAATTTTTTTAACATCAGGGATCCACAGGTTTTTCTGTTGAAAAACCACTTTTTTTTGCCGCAGTAACACAATACTTTCTCTCTACTGTGAACCTTTCAGTAGTACGTGTAAGTAGTATGTGAGAAAGTTAAAGTATATTCTCAACAAAAGTGCACTATTCCAAACAATCAATTAATTAAATGACTGAAGACACTGATGGGCAAGACACAGTAATAATACATATGATTTTTTTTTTTTTTTTCTTAAATTTTACTTCCACTTGTCAGTCATACAATAAGATAAGCAACTTATAATTTCTACCTTTAACAGTTTTATATTCAGATGGACACTTCCAAAATTTGAAAGAAACAGGTGATTATCATTTAATTATTATATCAGAATGTATTCAGGGGTCTGAAGAAAACAATGTTGATATTTTCTTGTATATGATGTGCTTTAATGAGAAAAGAAAAGGGTTGTATGTGGCAAGGCTTAAGTCCGAATTATGTCTAAGGTTAGGAATTCCCGATGAAATCGTACATCAGTCAGGCGGTGTGGATAAATCTTTATGAATAACGATTAACAGATTATTTCGGGCCCGGGGCAATGCTGAAACGGAGCCGTCAGCCCCCCCCCCCCCCCC
>BOPP01000075.1:2871222-2957123 GCA_017312745.1 Gryllus bimaculatus
AAAAACTAAGTTATTTTATTTCAACAAATAACAAAAATTACAATGTGTAAGCGAGAAAAAAGGGTTTAAAAATATATTGTAAATTATAGTTTTAAGTAAAAGGATATTTAGTGATCAAATAACACAATTTGCAGTGACCATAAAACACTAAGGTATTTTGTTTTTAGTTTTTGTGTAATAAAATCAGTTGTTAAACACATGAAATAATAATATGAATTTCGGTAGAAGCTATATAATATTAGCGTCATTTGATTCATTCCATAGCGATCTACCCTACAAGAAATAAATATAATGAAATATTTAAGGTAAAAAGTTGCTTGAAAATTTTATGAAATATCGGACTACTGTACTGCGACTTAGAAAATTGCGTTAACGATGTTCTCGAGTAATAATTTATTTTTCAATTTTTTACTGATTTTTTTCCATCATTCCATCATCGTACCCCTTGGCTTGCGGGGGCCCGGGCGATTGCCCGGTCTTCCCGTGCCTAGCGCCAGTACTGATTGCCATTAGTCAAAGGGCACTGGTCACTGGCTAAAATATGACGACGTCCGAGAGTGAGGCGTCTTGTGTGCTTGCAAGAAGTATTGTCGCATTAAAAAGCGTCGGAAATCGTGAGCGGCAATGACTTATGGTTGTTTTATGTAAATCGCGAATGCCAACAGTCGGAACCTCGTCACCAACTTGAAAGAAAAATAGCAAAGCGTGAATTGAGGTACAGTGAGGTTAGGTTTGAGGATTTCTTTTAAATTGTAGTTGTGTAGTTATCAATTTACGGCGTTTACGACTGACAGTGGATCACGAAACTACACTCTTTGCTTCTTATTAAATAAAATAATGCTACGGCGGCCCGCAAGTTGGCAGAACCGTTTATGTGTTTGCCGGAATTTGGCGCGATACTTTGCCGGACCGAGCCAGCTGTCAAAGATTCATAAAGGTCCTGGTCAGTGCTACCCTAAACGTCATAAATAGTATTGCTCAATTTACAGTGTTAGAAAGTGAAGTTCGAAGTAGAATGAACTGATTTAGGCCGTATTTATTTTTTAATTTTTTACGATTCCTTTTCTGTGCTAAAGTTTGATGGTTATGTCTGACATCAAATCAAACATTGCGTTACTTTGTAAATTCCTCAAGATACTTTATGGATGTAACATGAAAAATGAACATTTTCGTTTGGCGAAATTTAACTCCACAAAAGAGGACACAGTATGTGTACACTATTCTTTAAAAAAATGATTTAAGGATTAATATCACAGTTAATTGAATTTGTCATGATACATTGCTTCTAGGTGAGCCAATTTTGGCAGTTACTCTTCAGAATATGTCATGATGAATTCAAAGTAAACATTTTTTATGGAGGTATGTTCACAGGAGTATATTGTTTGCAACGTAATTACGTGAGGATTGATTGAATGATTGGAGAAAAGTGTATTCATTTTGCATTGTTTTTTATTTAGAAAACATTGTCAATTTTGTTAAACTGAACCTGGCACTATTGAAGTATGATAGCCTTCAATTCTATTCCTTGCCCACTGACATGTCTTCTGGTAGTAGAGAGTTGCTTCTAGCATTTGCCTGGCTTTTAGCATCACAAGATATTCTTGAAAGGGCAACTCACAGAAAAATTGTGAATTCTAATGCAAGTAGAGAATATGCCCATTTGGATTTTTGTGAGGTATGTTCATAATCCTCTTTTCATGCTTGTATTGATCCATTTGTTGTATTCATATATTGTAAATAATTGGAAAACCTATTGGGGCAATTCACAATAATGTGAAACCAGGATTGATGTTATTTAAATTTTTACATTTATTCAAATAAAATTTTCATTTCAAAAATTACAATTGACAATGAAACCCAACCAATCAGAAGAATCAAACCATATAATTTTTTTCTATCTTCATCGCAAGGAATAAGCTTGAACAAATGTGTAGATACAGATATACAATATGTAAATATTAATCCTAACAGTAAATATTAATATTTTTAGAAACAGGAAAATATAAGCAATAAAAATAAAAAGTTACCTGTACTGTTTTAGAATGCTTTTGTGTACTGTACTAAGTTCACTAATGACACTTAAATGTATTCTTCAAGTTATTTTTCAGAATTTTAATCATTTCAGAAGTTGAACTTTTTTGGTAATTTTTGTGAGATTTTAAAATTTTACTTTATCAAAATCCATTTTCAGGACCAATTTTATTCTGTGATGGGTTAAAGAAGTATGTGCTTTAGGATGGCAGCATTGAATTTTGTAAACGAAATTAGAGCTATCTAATCTCTCTCTAATGAAACAAACTTTACGTCATTACAATTATCCACTTTCCTTCATCAGTAAATACACAAATATTAGAAACAGATATTACAGAATATACATAACAAACGTTTTGTATCTTTTCTCTTAGTCAAATCTATTAATGACAAAATTAGACAATTATTCAAGAAATATATACGATCGCTCCCAATATTTTACAATAATAATGAAACAAGGTTATTTTATGAACAAGAAAACCAAACAAAACCACTAGTTAGCTCTATTTTGTTTCCAAAATTCAATGCTGTAATTGTAATAAAGTATGCATAGGTGAGACCAAATAAAACTTACAAAACACATCTCAACATATGAATAAAGTAAAAATCAATATAATATTAATCCTGGTTTCACTTCAACGTGAATTTCTACAAGACGTCTTCCAATTATTCAGATCATCATCATTATTATTGGTATTGGTATTTGTAGTATTAACATTAATATCATCATTATCATTGTTACCTAATTCAAAATTATGTTTCTCCCTTCGAAAATTGGTAGATAAGCACAAATGAGACTGACTTAAATATAAATATCAAAACCTTACAAAGTGCTTGCGATTGTCTTCTTTGGTATGCTGGTAAGATAAGTCAAAATTTAAGGGCAATTGATGAACTTGGAAAGGAATGGATGCATATTACAACCAAGGTAATGTAGCAATACTTTTTTGTAGTTGTTTGTTTTTTCCATTAAATAGAAGCATTATAATATTAAATTAATTTATTGTGTGTTAGATTCATAGTGAAACTCAGAATGCATGTGGTTTGCCACACTTATCCACAGGAGATGCAAAATTAATTTATGATACCAAAGATTCTTCGAATGGATATGAACATCTGTTTAATTGCACTCTACTCTTAGAGACCCGCAGTAGCTGGTCAAAGAAATGTTCTACGTTCTGGGAATGGATGGTGAGTTTAATGTTGCAGATATGTTGCGTAGTGGTTAGAATGACTTTCCTCTCAGTGGGTGATGTTTCAAGCCTGAAATAACTATCTGATACCCTCTAAAAATCTCTCCTTAAAAAATATAAACTGTCAATAAAAGTGAAGTGAAACAAACAAAAGGTGATTAGACGCCACTTCAGGCTAGGCAGTTTTCACCTACATATGGTACTGTAAGCATTAGGCAATATTTCTTTGTAGTTTGGGTGTAGAGTATGTGCGAAAGAATTAATGTTGTTTTATCATTTTAGGAGACTGTAGTTGCAGAGAGAGATAAAGAAGTTTCACAAGCATTTGGTATTGAAGCAAGGTGCTTAATACTACGTTTTATCAAGGTTCTAAAAAGAATTATACAAGCTGTAATGTTTGAGAGGAAATCAGAAGTGTCACCTGGGACTGCTAAACCTTCCACTTCTGAAGAAGCATGTGTTGAAGATGAAGAAACTTTCCTTGGAGTTCCCCGTTTTATTTTACATTCAGGAAATAATGAAACAGACATGGCTAAATTGTTATCAGATCTAACTGATCAAGAAACACATCTCAAGACGGAATATTCTCTTAATATAGAGGATGTGAAAAATTTTCTTGGGCATTTGTCAAAGAAATTGAATGGAGTTACTTTTCTGAATATTTAAACGCATAGACCAATAGTTATAAAAAACAAAATTATTTTCAGTAGAAAACATTTCAAGATCCTGGAATGCTAAATTCAATTAATTCACGTGTTCTGTATCAATTTCCAGATGCAACTCCAAAAAGGCTCAGTATTCTTCAGCTCCTTCCACAGAATCCATGCCAACTTCTTCATAGTCCTTCTCCAAAGCTGCCAGATCTTCACGACCCTCTGAAAACTCTCATTCCTCCATGCCTTCACCAACGTACTAGTTCACGCTTGGCATACATAAGGTCAAATTTGTGGTCAAAACGAGCCCACGCTTCAGCAATTGCAGTGTTTGACAACATGCAAACAGCACGTTGAACCTTTGTCAAGTCACCTCCAGCCACAATTGTAGGCCGCTGGTAGTTAATGCCCACCTTGAATCCAGTAGGACACCAGTCCACTAACTGAATGGTCCTCTTAGTCTTGATGGTGGCAGTGGCAGCATTCACATCCTTGGGGGCAACATATATATATATATATTACAATTTAAATTATGGTGTTTTAAAAGTGGTACGTGAAGTTACAATATTTTCTAAACGGAATAGTATAGCAGAAAGATTTATAAAAATGTTTGAGTGTTTTGCTTTCAAATTGTAAATAAATTAAAATATGTAAAGTTGCAGTAGTGTTAAATAAGTAATTACTTCTGTAAATTAATTTAAAAAATATTTTTATGTTATTTTTGAAAAAACATTTTCACTAACTGCTTTTGTCTCTTTTCTAAGGTATAAATTAATTTGTGGATGCAGAGACCCTGGAGTGTTTTATGTTTTGTTTGAAAACTGTTAATTTGTCCCACAAAGGGATACAATTTATTTCAGAATGATAACATTTATGATTTTCACACTTTGAAATGCTCAAATCAAAGAAACTGGTAAAGAAAACTTGGATTGATAGACGGAGGAATATTTTTGGCCCATGAAGTGGGTCTACGTTTGGCAGGTTAAGTAAGAGACTACATATTGGAACAGCCAGAGGCTGCATGTGTGTTTATTATTTACCATAACCCCTGTCAGTTAACCCTTTCTGGCTGAGTAAGTGCCCAGGGACTCTTTCTTTCCTCCCATAGTGCAAGAAAATGCCCTTTACACCACAGTGCCCATTTTGCAAATAGCACTATTATGCCAATAATTACAGAGCTTGTATATATACACCCCCCCTTACACATATACATTCCGAAGATATGGAACAGACAACTAGTACTTCTCCCAAAGGGGAAAAAAACTCCTGAAGAGCCGGTGTCTTACCAGCCACTGTGCATGCCTAATACTGCAGGTTAATTTTCTAATCTGTGAGATCTGTAAAAAGTGAGCAGCATTTAGTAGTACTCAATTTGAGAATGCAACATTTAAAGATGTGCCTAAGTAAGAGTTTTATTTTTTATAGTTAGAATGGGTAAACCAAGAAAAAAAAGAGGGATTATACTTTGTGTTTATTTGCCTTTTATTTTCATATCAGATTGTACACTCCTTGCTAAGTGGTGTATTATAGTGTATAACACTTCACAATACATTTTAGAACTGAGAGTACTAAATGGAAATAATTTTTACTTACAAAAAATTACAAGGAGACATTTGTGAATAATTATCGATAATTTACATTTGATTTTCAAAATGATAAATAACACTGTATGTACACTGTCTTGATATAAGAAGTAATTTATACAACAAGGATTGTTATTCAAAAAGGTAACTCAGTTTTCTATCACTCTCTTGCCCCCCCCCCAGGTTTGTTAATGTAAATTTTGTCTTAATAATAACAAAAAATGAAGTTTTCATGGAGGATAAAGAGAATAAGAAATCTTAATTAAATCAAACGGCATCATAGCAAAATTCTCAGTCCATATCTTTCTTATTTCATAACAAAGTTAATGAAATCACATTTCATACTTCTTTCTAATTTCATTTAATGTTTCTTCAGTGGTGCATTTTTCAGCTAATTCTTCTTTCCAATTTTGAAGGTCATTATTCAATTTTTGGAAAAGTTCTCTGCCGATATTTATTTCTGATGAACTTAAAAATTTTAAATTCAAATTAAATCTTTGAGATTTTGATAACGCATCCAGTAAGCCAAACACAAAGGGTATATCAGACTTTGTAATTTCAGTAAATAAATATAATTCGAATATGTCACTTAAAAAACCAACAGGTATATCCACATCAAACAGCTTTTGAATACGTGGAAGCTCAATTTTTTTTAATAACTTTAAACGATCAATCTGTTTTGCATACCTCCACGTTTTAAGGAATTCGCCTATTGTTGTGGGTAACTTCCAGTCATCGGAATCATTTGTATTTTTTTTCAGTAAATTGTTAGGTGTGTTGTCAGTTGGTTTTTTCATTCCTGCAACGGTGTTCCATATAACATATCTACCAGATGAGTCTTGAACTTTGTCTGTTTTGTCCAGTGGTTTGAGATGAGCAGCCATTACAATTTGTCTAAATTCTTCATAAGAGGCCACCTTTTGTTCAACTGCCCTGAATTTAGCATCATTTTGTTGCCAGTATCTTTCTTCTGCTTGTATTCGACCATGTAGCTCTTTTTCCAAAGAACAAAAATCTATTGGTGAATCGTCCATTTTTTAATATTATTATTTTTTTTTTTTTCAGTAAATGAAATTATTCACACGATCTTCATAAATATTTAACATCTATAACTGTTCATATCCCTGAAACATTTGGAATTATTGTAAACACAAGAATTTCTTTTCGGAAAGACATACGATTTCAAGCAATAAAACGAGCGTTACTTTAAGAAATAAGAGAATAGGAAACGTTTTACAACACTTCGGCTGGAGACAAATATAAATTGTTTGTTCGATGTCTGACGCTCCGCTCCGTTTCATAGGAAACGCGCAGGGCCGGTTCACTCAATGTTAAAATGCGGGGGACTGAGTTTGTTTCCTCAGTCACTTGCCGGGTGCAGATAGCGCAGCTGTTGCGGTTTGGCGCGCATTTTCAAAGTGGTGCGTGTAGGGAATACCCAAGAGTATTATCTGCTTTTCTTTTGATTCAGATTAACTTGATTCAAATAACACTTTTAAATATTGTATTAAATGTTTTTACTTAAAACCAAAATTGTAAAGTGATGTATTTATCCTTAATTACTTTAAAAGCAGAAAAAAGTGAAACATAGTTTTAAATTTATCATTACATTATTGTTTGTTTGTTTTAATTTTTTTTAAGATACTATACATTTGAGGGGTCTGGTGCAATACCGCCCTAATCCTAAAAATCTTTAAATATGAGTACTTATTGTTTCATGCTCTTAAAACACTTCTCATGTGTTCACATCATTGTGGCACCACCTACTAGCATGGTTCAGAAAAAGACATTCTTCGTCCAAAAAAAAATTTACCATTCTTTTCTGTAAGACTACCTGAATCAAAAAAAAACTTTTACTGTTGAAAACAACTGATTTCATCAAAAAACTTACAATATTAGACAGTTTTTGAAATATTATATTCTATTTAATATTGTCCTGTTCCTTCCCACTTATTTGGTATTTTATCAATATACACAAGGGAAAAGGTTAATATTATTAAAATTAGTAAGATTAAATAGCGTTTTTATTAGTTTTAACAATATTAATTTGATTCTTTAAGTGAGTATCAATAAAATTCCATTTTTATTAATGCTCATCTTCTTTAAGATGTTATACTTTCTGTGTCGTTAGCAAACATTTTACTCTAAATCTAGAATTACAAAAACGCTTGAATATTTAACACATTTTTCTTGAAACTAGCTTGGTGTGCATATTTTTCCTAAATTTGCTTTTATCTACAATGAAGTGCTGGGTAAGAACTATTATATCATCAAGTCCATTAGTAAATAACTACTACAAATTGTTTATTTCATAAGCATACTCATTTTAATGTATATTACACTGTATTTTTTTTTCTTGACATTGTTCAATTATGTGAAAAAGTTTATAAGAAATGTGATATTCTTTGTATAAACTGTGTAATTGGTTTTTAAGTTTTTATCTGTATAACTTCTTTTTTCAAATATTACAAATAATTAATATTAACTTAAATCATTGATTTAAATCATGTTTGAAATCATACCTGCCTTAATTTTTGGTGACATTTTTTAACCGAAAATAGAATTGTAATTTTGATACAATATCAATCATTGGTTCAGTGACTATTGGGGTAAGTCTTTGAAAACCAAGGAAAATGAAACAAATGTATAAATTACATTTATTCTTTGGCAAATCGATTCACCTTGTAGTTAGTACTAACATAGTAAATATGCTTAGATTTCTGAGATTAAAGAGGGAATTTGCATTTTTTACAAAAATAAAGCGTGATTGCCGCCGGAACGTTCCGACGCTTCCCGATGTATCCTCGTCTGCGGCAAGTTCTCGATTAGGAATAGAGTTCATGTGAATTTCGATTTTTATCATGAACACGGCTATACTAGAATTTATTTAACTATGCACATGACGTACATCAGCTGTACACGGTTTCATCCAATCGACAACTTAAAAGCTCCCATTGTGACGTCGCTGTAGCGACATATAAGCTTCCGATTGGATGAAACAATAACAACTGATTTAAGTCAAGTGCACGATTACATAAATCGTACTCTTAAAAACCGTATTTCTACCATGAAACACCACCTGAGATATGGGTAAACTAGTCCAGCGCATTGATTTTGCTCGTCCTGAGCATCACCAGTTTGCGTCATAAACACGTTACACGTTACGCGAGGCCAGACGCTGGCCGCGATGTACGGAGAGCGAGAAGTATATCTGGGTTATTTTAGTAAATAAAAATAATTATACTACGTCACTTAAAAAGCCAATAAGTATATCCGGTGCTTGATTAATACATTTTTAGGTCTCAGAACGCGCCGTAAATTAATTATTAATTTTATAGAAATAGTTATATATTTATAATATACTTAAATAATTATTATTCCGGTACCGCAACGCCATTCCGTCGCGTTCCGCCAGAAATCAAGCCCTGGGTATATCCACATCAAACAGCTTTTGAATGCATCGGAATGCGGAGATACGTTTTGAAAGTGGCTTTAAGTGACAATTTTCTACGAAAAAAACACGATAAAGTGTAATTGAAATGAAAGATGGATTAAAAAAAAATCTTCATAAATCTGTGTCAGTGACTTGTAATAAGGTTACTATTTTGGTGTCTGGCTGAATTTAAATTTCCCGCTAATATTGTGACGCAATCCCTTGCCTGAAGTTACTTTGCTGAAGTCTGATACGAATCGCTTTAGCTCACTATTTCTTTCCAATATAGCTAGAGATACGTGAATAGTACTCTTTGAACCATGATTTCCTCTATGCTTTAAACCATGAAGACTACTGTAAGACGGAGACTCATCACGGGTGGGGTATGTGTATGAAAAGCGTCGGTATCGGTCAACCTTGAACTTTAGCGACATCACTCGACCATTGGGAGAATCATTTAAGGCTTTTTTAGGACAATGGTCACCAACCTACAAGTGCCAAATTAATGTCATGTATACCATCCTCTCTGGGCTATACTTATGTTCACACACAATGGTGTTAGTCAAAACAAGCGTTGTTATTGGCCGAGTGGAGTTCTTTCAATCACCTCGTGATGTCGCTGAAGATAAGTTAAACCGATTTGCTGCCGACCATGAAGACTTCTGACGTTTTTCTTCCATACTTTGAAGACAGCCGTGAACATTTTAGACAAGTGCATTCATTATTCTAAAATTACCGTGGAAGGGTATTAATATGAACACGGACGAATAGTTGTTCTCATTCTCTCTGCTTGTTCCATGGTATGGAAGCTGCTCGGGAGATGGCGTAGCTGTAGCTTTTGAAATTGTGACTCTTTGACTTTTGGTTCCTATAACCTCGTGTTGTGCTTTTGTGTTCGGCGGGTCGCGATCAGGTGAAGTATTGTTGTACTTTTGTACTATAAATTGCACGAGATATTGCAATTTAATATCGAAGATATTGATCCAAAGCCTTGCTTCAAATTCACTCTCAGTAAGATTTTGTATTTTATCAAAAAGTGAAGTTCGTAAATGTTTTGAATGAAATTTGCAAAGCGTTCTCTTGTGTCACATATGTGTGGTTAACTTTCGTATGTTGAAGTTAGTAGAGATCAGGTAATTTGTTGTTTAGGAAGGCAGAGGTATTCTGAGCAATCATGAGCCGATTTTTTCAACAAGGGTCCGATTCAGAGACCGAAACTTCATCTGAGGAAGATGTACCCCAGCGAGCACCCGTCGCTGCTTTTACGGTATTTAAACTGCAGAATATTAGGTTGATATCAGCGTGGTATTTTATTGTGTTTCATGACATTTCAATCGTTTTTCAGTTCAGCGACGAAGAAGAAGATACCAAAAGAGTTGTACGTTCTGCAAAAGAGAAGAGATATGAAGAATTGCATAACCTTATCAAACAGATCAGGAATTATCGAAAAATCAAAGACATGAGTAGTATGCTTTCAAGTAAGTATTGTATTTCATTCTATTAAATGTAAGCGAATGATCGTGTCAGCAAAAACCTATGGTTAATTTAGTTAACTGACAGAGCCCGTTAAAGGAATTTGAAGATAATGTAATTGAAATCTTCCGTAAAAATGTGTGTAGTATACCTGATTTTGTTTATTTTATATACCCTTTTCCACTGATATTTGTAACTTCCAAATTTAAACAGTAATTGTATAATTTTGTGAATGTATTAATTCTACAGCAAAAAGAAATAGTATGCTTTTATTTTCCTTCACTTTGAATAAATATCAAAAGTACCAATAAAATGAGATGTTTGGTACACAATAGGTGTAACATTGCCAAGTATTGTTTTGACTCAAACCATTTTCATTGCGGGATGAAAGTCATTAATTAATTATTTAATACTTTTCATAGGTTTGCAATCTTTATTTCATGTTCTTAAGTATCTGTCGGTAATTATATATATTCAGCTGGTTTGATTAAGTTACTAATGCCATCGGTTTCTGATTGGAATTGTAATGGTCATAATGAGGATCTTTTGAATTTTGATTGGAGCAATGTTATTTTACAGGTTTTGAGGATTTAATGAGAGCTTATACTAAAGCAATTCCAGTAATTAACAAAGAAGAAAATGGAGTTACTCCAAGATTTTACGTGCGTTGCTTGGTTGAAGTTGAAGACTTCATTAATGAAATGTGGGAAGATAGAGAAGGAAGGTAGGAAGGAATTATAATTCAAAAGTTTGGTTTTCTAAAATTAACTGTATTGCTTTTATCTTTTTAAGTCATTAAAATGTTGACAGACGAAGAATGTTGTGTCGGTTAAAGTAGAGAACATAGTTCACCTTTAGAGATGTGAATGTGAGAAAAGGAGCAGAATGGGTGATTCTCAATGCCCTTCCTCTAAATTTACAAAAAAAGAAGGGAAGGAAAAAAAGAAGAAAAAAAAAAAAACCTTGAAAGAAATGATTAAAACTTACTGAAGTGTGATTTCTTCAAATTTTATTGAAGGTGGAGATGATCCCAAGGAGATGCAAGAACCTCTTGTATTTATTTTGCTTCTTGCAAACCATGACTCCTAATCAGAATTTATGTTTATAGGAGTAGCCCCTTTCTGATTACATTTCATATGAAATCATTGCACAATCCTTTCACTTAGCCACCAATATGACACTTACATTGGGAATACACAAACCTGTCATAATCAGTCCATTGTTTTTAATCTATTTAATCACAGTTACACACTTCTTTAAAGGCGTAACATAAAATAAAGAAGAAAAAAAAGAAAGGTTTCATTTCACCCGGAGCACAAACATTTTTGGCTCTAAAAAACATAAATTGCAAAGAATCAGTAAAATGAAAAGTAACTGTTTGACAGTTAACTAAACAGTTTGACAGTTGGTTTGCATTTTGCCATGAGGAAGGTCGCAGAATGGCTGCCGAAACATTGGCTCCTGTGCCTAGGACAGAGTCTCCCGGGCAGCCAAGTAGCTGTAGTTTGACGATTTCACAACTTTAAAGAAAGTGAAATGATGTAATGAATCATAAAGCCAGCCTCACTGGTAAATCGTCCCATCTCTTTCTTATTATTATCATCATTATGTACTAAATAACGACTATTGCTACTAACACTACTACTGCCCATTGAAAATTTACCCACAGAATCTCCTAACTCTTCCACCATAGAATGCCCTTCCTCTTGAGTGACACAAACTGCCTGTTTAAATTATTTCTTAAGTTGTACTGTGTTCTCTACTTCAACCATTGTCTGTAACAACTTCTCTTAATTTTATGATGTACTAATATTTATTTTGTTTTGTAGGAAAAATATGTCAAAAAATAGTTCGAAATCTTTGACATCATTGCGCCAAAAATTGAGGAAATACAATAAAGATTTTGAAGATGATTTGGCAAAATTCCGTGAGAACCCAGACCAAGGGGATGAAGAGGAGGAGGAAGAGAAAGGTATGCTTTGTCTCTTCATTGAATTGGTAACTGTTCAGTGGATCAAAGTGTTTTTTCTGAATATTGTAGATTATAGCTTTAAGAAACCAATTAGTCAAAATTTTGAATATTAGTTAATGATTTGAAGTTGTATGTGTAATGTGATCTGTAATAATATGTTGATCTCATTATTGTATTTTTAAAACTTTGTCATCTGTCACATTGTTTTTGAATGAATTGTTGAGTTATGGAATATTTATTTTAAATATGTTAAATTTAAAAATTCCACTGGATGACAAAAATTGCATTTTCTGTGTAGATTTTACCATTCACATAGAACCTAGAGAGAAACTATTAATGGGAATGTTATATGCTGTATTTACCCCAAAAGTAAAAAAACTTAATTATCCCTAAATAACTCACTTGAAAAATATATGTGGTCATCTTATGTTTGCAGATAAAATCTAGTCTATTAGGATTTGCATTGCCTTTCCCTATCTTGGAACTTGTAAATGTTGAAGCAACAATAAGCTGCAAAAAGGATAAAAAATACCTCACATATCTTTAATACCCAGTTATATTCATGGATGTATACTCTTCATCCACCATGAATTTGCAATGCGATTCAGACTGATATTTTTGAATGGGCTGATGAAATGAGAATAGCATTATATAAAATGAAATGCAATGTGAAAATGAGTAAAAATCACTGCTGAGTTGTTTTTACACAATGTGATCAATGACAAAACATGAACTATTGGTTTGATGCCTAGCAAGTGTGAATCTGCATTTTGCAAGAGATGGGAAGGAAAAAATTCACATTGATAGAAGTACACATTCTACAGTCAACCACAAAAAAGGATGATACAAAATATGTTTTGAACAAAAACTTCCCAAACTTGAAAACTTACAACTATCTCCCACATAATCCTTTAAATTGAGGAACAGACAAGTTCACAACTTGACAACACAAATTAAATTCAAATTTCAAATATATTGTATTAAAGAATGTGAAAGAATTGTTACATAATCAGATGCCATGAACAAGAGAGGGGCAAGAAGAAAATCTAATAACTCAGAAAGGAATGTTTCTGAGTAGTGTCATATGAAAGAGTAAGAAAGCAAATTAAAGGTGGAAAACGTTGAATGGCCTAAAAAGTCAGAATAACATGGTGGGGGAGGAGGATCAAAAAGAAAAATGTGAAGAAGGTAGTGGCAAAAAATGTAGATATGATGAATTTAAGGAGCAAGAAAATGATAGCGAATGTGTAACATTCTCATTAATTAGACAATAAGCAATTTTATTTTGACTAAATAACAAGAATTGAATAAAAATTTTAAAGAAGGAGGCCCCATGAAAAATATGATCAATATATAATTGGGTAAATTTAGTAATTCAAGTATAGTTTTCCTTTTTGTGCTGGAGATTTTCTGTAATGATTATTATGCCAATTTAAAGATGTTTTATGCAATAATATTGAACCTTTCTTGCCATTTCATGTGTCACCTTTGTTTTGTGTTGTATATTTGTTACATAGGTGACAATATAAATTACGAATAAGAGAATTTTCTCAGAGGTTTGTATCTGCATGTGAACCTGTCCCTTTGATCATTGAATTGTATGACTTAATTTTTTTACATCTGTTATATATACAAATACAAATAGAGGAATAATGATTTTAAAACTAAAGCTGCAAAAAGCTTGAAGATAAAGAGAAGATGGAATGCAAAAATACTTTTAAAAAATTCTTCCAAATTTAAAACCAAATTCATTGATTATTTTTATTTTCTTGCATACTTCCTCATAGTATAGAAAAAATGATGTAATTTTTCCCCAGAAACTTGTTTTGTTGCTCCCTCATATCGAAAAAGTAGATTATTCTTCCTCTTCTATGTAGTAGATAACTTCAACTAATTGGTTGTGTAGTCTGAATCCTCTTTTTGTGGGTCATCGAGACTGAAAAATGGTTTTAGGGTCTGTCTGTAAACCATGTCAAGTAAATTTGTATTGTTTTGAATACCCCCTCTCCCTCCTGTAAAACAGTTGTAACACATGCTTGACTCCACTCCCCCCTCCTCACAAAATAATTACATAATGTTTGCGACAACACCCCCAACCACCATTTACAAGTCAAAATAAATTATGTTACAGTAAAAACAATTTGTCTTGATTTCATGTGTTTTATTTTAAAATGTATGATAACTAAAGTCAGAATTAATTGGTGCTCAATCAGGTTCCTGTTACAGTTTGCATTAAATGCATGCTGAAACTACGTGCCTGATTGCGAATACCATCAAAGAGACTTTTTGCAGGTTCAAGTATTATTATTACGTAAAAATACATTACAAATTAATCAAGAAAGTATGTATTGTTGTAGCTAGTCTAGTTAGTTTTTTGTTATTTAAAAATTGCCTTTTTTTAGCACGATATTAGTGAATTCAGTCTATTTATTCGGATGGTTCCTCCAACATATTTCTTTATTTTATCAGTTTAGAAGTACAAGCCTTTTTTCCAGCATGTACTTAATGTATAAAATTTCACTGTATGTCAAGATAGATGTTTTACATCGTTATATAAAAGAAGAAAGTGAGCTTTGTTCACAGTTTTGTTGACCATATAGTTTTGTATCTTCTTCAGTAAACTGATGAAAGCTTTGAAATTGTTTCAGAGGCTCAACCAGATTCAGATGATGACGATGACGAGGAAGAAGATCCAAAAATGGCATTCAGAAAGGATGGATCTGAATCCAGTGCAGGTGCATCCAAATTTGCAAAGGTAAGTTTATTTTCTGCTGTCTTTTTGAATCAATAGATTCATCTTCAGATATTTGAATTATTATTTTAAATACCTTTATTTGTCAAAGTAATAATTTATAATAGTTAAATTTTAAAGACAGAAAAGGAGAGGAATATGAAGGGCAAAAAATTGTCTGCTGGGTTACGCTAGTAGGAACATAAAGGAAATCACAGGATAAACTCAAGCAAAAATTCTGATCACTACTTTTATGATTGAATATTTTTTCTGCATGATTGTGTGGGAAAGAACTCTGCATATGCCAAGTACCATGAACAAATATTTTAATTTTGGTTAAAGTATAAAATCGTGGGCACCCTTCAAAAATACTCATTTGCAGAAGAGTCGAGAAGGAGGGGGTACAGGGGGAGATATGGGAAGAGTGCTGGTCTTTTGATATCATGAAATTACCAAATGCTTTGGATTTAGTAAAATTAACATATTGTGCACTGGGATCTGTAAGATGTCTTGAATATTCTATCGTGTGGTTGCACACCACACTTCTGGAATATCTACAAAATGGCTTATATTTCACATGCTTCCTACATTCAATTTCAGTAAAGTTTTTAGGCAAAAGTATTTTTATGTTGAAGTGATTGCTTTGGTATGGATTTACAAATAAAGGACAAGGTTTGGCCCTTGCAATTAACAGAAAACATTTTAGAGTCTGTGTAATGCATAATTTCCAAATCATTTTTATTGATAATACTTTTAGGAAACCTTACTCCATAAATCTGTAGTACGGTAAATATAGATAACTTTTGAGTAGTTTCTGGAACGCACTCTATCACTTTACAAGTCAAATTACAACCATCTCACTATTTCATCACATTTTACTAAATAAATACATGTACAAAAATTTTCATAATCAATGTACAGGGTATTGCAGAAAAAACGCCATATACCTGACCGAAAGCTACTCCTCTTGTGCCTTCTACCGTGGATTATTCATGAACTGCCAGTTTCAATGATTTCCTTAAGCTGTACCATACTTTTCTTCAACATTTATTATTGTTATCATTATTATTTAACATTTGATATTTGAGGGGCAGTAGTTTGAATTAAATTTGCAAAAAGTTATGATAGTTATTTTTAGAAACTGATTGACCCAAATTTATATTAAATTAAATTTAATTTTTTTGCTGTATTTTAACTGTAGCACTGCTAATTATGTAGTGTATGCGTTATGTATGTACACTAAACAGTGAGCATGTTCTTGTATTTTTTAGAAAGCAGTTACTGATGATGATGATGAAAGTGATGACTCTGATTGGGATTCGGATCCTGAGAGTTCATCAGAAAGTAGTGATCCGGAGGATAAGAATCTGACTTTGCGAGAGAAGTTCTTAAAGAGGTAACTTGTGTAACATAACTGTTTATCTCATTTTATAAGAGGAGGAATTCTATGAGTGGGAGAGGAACTCTGTGCTTCTTTTCTCCCGTATTTTGTTACTGTGTAAATTAATTTCACGTAATTAGTTTATTTACTAACAATGATATAGTCAGATGTATCATTCAAAACATGCCCAAAATGTTTGACATGGATAGATTTATTAAAGTTCGCTTTGAGCTAATGCTCGGTGGCAAACATGATAACAATTAGAATTAGAATCACAAAACATTTTCAACATTTACAATTAGGTTTACTATTAGAATTAGGGGTCGATATCGTAGTTCCAATTTATTTCTAGCTAACTCTAAATTCACTTCTAGTTTACATGACACTTCACTACACTACACTACACTACACTACACTACAATACAATACACTGCACTCCCCTTCACTACACTACACTCCCTTCCCCTCCACTACACTGCACGTCACAGTATAAGGGACATGACGATAATAATTATAACAATATAAGTAATAATAATAACTTAAAAATTTCCCCGAAGCTAATGACTGCAAAATTGCATGATTTTGAATGATGCTTTGATGGTTTGCATGATGAATGCAAAATTTTAACTGTGTATTCCACTATTACCTTATTTTGTTTTTGGGTGAGCCATGTAAGATTTTAGAATTACTATGAAGATATATTTAGATACTAATCAGTGAAAATGATATCAGACATATAACAAATGAGGAAAAAGGAAAAAAACGTTGCAGAAAGTTACCTTGCATTGTGAGATGAGCAGGTTTACAAAAAAATCGATGAGTAAACCAGGTGGACTGCAGACTTGCCCTCTTTGAACTGAGGGATATTTTACATCCCACTATGAGTTCAAAAAATGCAGGTAACTGCAGTATCCTTTCAAAAATAGATTGATAAAAATGATAACTCCTGAAACTTCTACTAGATAGCACTTTCGGTTTTGGTGCTGCGTTCTGAAATTCACATAATGTAGTTCAAACACTGCCAACATGCTCAGCAGAGGGCTAATCAGAATAATTTATGTTGTTTGTAATAAGTGTGATTTTCTAGACGACTTATCCTGAATTTAGTGTTCAGTGTTGTGCAGATGATTAGATAATGTTATAGATATGATTCTCTTATGAACTAAAAATGCTATATCACACCAGAAGAGTTCAGAGATATGAAATATTTAATGTTTTTATTTTCAGAACTACTGACAAGGAGGAAGAGGAGAAAAAAGAGAAGAAAGATAAAAAAGACAGGAGAGACAAGGAAAAGAAGCAGAGGAAAGATGATGAAGAGGGTGAATGGGAAACTGTTAGAGGGAGTGGAGCAATACCATCAGTAAGTTTTAAAAGGTTGGAGGTATACATTTTTGTGTGAAAAGAATGTATGTAACATTCTGTGTTGCTTTCAGGAAAAGCCTAAAATGTTTGCTAAAGATGCAGAAATTGATTTAAATCTGGTGGTAAAGAAACTGAATGAGATTGTTGCTGCTCGAGGCAAAAAGCGCACTGATCGCCGTGAGCAAATCAAACTTTTACATGAGCTTTGGAATGTAGCAGATGCTCACAATTTAGGACCAGCTATAGCTATTAAAATTAAATTTGCTATAGTTTCTTCCATCTTTGACTACAATCCTAAATTCTCTGAAGCGATGAAACCAGAATACTGGGCCAAGTATGTTTAAATATATTATTTTTGAGTTTACTTTTTAATCTGGTGGTTTTTGAAGTATAAAATAATGAAACAGAGTAGATACATAAGTAATGAGGACTGACATGGTATTGATAATCATAAAAGAACAGTAATTTGTGAAGAGTGACTTTTTTTCTAGATTACTTGACAACATTGATGAATGTGTGGAACAGCTTTTGGCCACTCCTGAGATTATGGTTGGAGAGCAAGTTCTGGAAGAAAATGAAATACTGGACAAAGCTCCATATAAAGTTCGAGGTTGTATTTTAACTATTGTTGAACGACTTGATGAAGAATTTATCAAGTTATTGAAGGAATGTGATCCTCATAGTAATGAATATGTTGAAAGGTAATGCATTCCATGATAGGTGTCAGCATCAGTAGCAGTGTATTTCAGTCCAAAGCAGTGTAGTTCTTGGATCATACACTTTGTGGATAAGATGTTTATATATTAAGTATTTTATTGTATTTCAGGATTGAATTATCATTGATCACAGATAATGATGGGTATTAATATAATTCTTTGTGTTAAAATTTTATGCGTTTCATATTTTATTTAATGTATCTATCACTTTCATTCTTAATGAAACATTAGTTTGGGTTCTCTGAGTATTTATTGGGTATTTAACTTCTGGTATCATGCTGCTGTATCCTGAGTGTTGAATTATGGATGTTTTGCTTCATGCAGATTGAAGGATGAGAAGAGAGTTTCGCACATAATTGATAAAGTTCAAGAATATTTGGAACGACAAGGAGTTTCTTCTGAATTATGTCGTATTTATCTTCGGAAAATTGAACATGTTTATTATAAATTTGATCCAGAAGTTCTGAAGCAGAAAGAGGTAAGTATTTTTAATTTCTGATAGCTTTTAAATTCATAAACTAATTAAGAATATTCCGTTTTTCTTATAAAGTGCAACTATTAAATCCAAATTCATCCAGTAATGATTTTGAAACTATTGTCAAGAATCTCAATGTCTAATTATAGTTTAAAATAAAATTAGAAAATAGAAAAATGGTAAAATTCATTGGAAAGTGTAACTGGTAAGAAAATACTTTTAATTGTATAATTAATTACAGAATAACTCTCTACATTTATTTATAGAATTAACATTTAATGAAAAATGAAAGGGTGTCTTGGGCCTTATACTTCAACATACATTAATTCTAGAGTTTTCAAAGTTTTTTCTTGAACACAAAGATTCTGTTGCTGAATTGCATGATCAAATAAACACATGAACATTTTTAAAACTACATAAAAATTGAAGATGCTACTGTAACTATGTACAGTAAAACTTCACTTGAATGTTCTTCAGGGGACTGAAGGGAAAAAATGTATAAATGAGAAAAACGCATAACTGAAATTTAATATTGTGACCTAAACAAAAACTCTACAAATATTTTTACATTGGCATGCTCTACTCGTGTACCTGCTTGTAGCACTCTTACTAATGTTACTTTTGATCTATTTAGTCAAATAACAGTAAAAACTGTAGGCGTCATATGGGGAAGAAGTTTCATTTGCACATGTTTTCTTGAGCTTCAGAATCTCTTCCCATTACTTTAACTATAAATAGTTGAATAATGAATAAAAGCTTCAAAAGATGCTAAGTTAGCAACTTTCCAAAACTATAAATTTTCATTCCAGCGTTATAGAAAACTTATTTGAAGCAGTAAAAAAAACTGCAATTTTTAAATTTTTATATTCTTTTATTGCTAACATAATAGTAACATACCGCCAGCTCTACTCGTAACTTTAAAGCCTGTGTCACATGAGCATTGTGTTGATGTGCGTCACCTATCAGTGTTGACATCATGTTCATTGATGCCTGCCCACATGATTCAACACATGTCGATGCATGTGCACATGAGTCACTGTAACGTGCATGGTAGTTTAATACGCTTATGTGAAACAACACATGAGCGCTCTTGATGATGTGCATTGTTGCCAACGTGCATCGCCTAGCAGGTGTCATGCATTGAAAGCTAGAAAATGTGTATTATCCTGACTTATGTTGTAGCGTCTTGTTTGAGCGGTGGGTACACTGCACCTACCCAAGAGTGCTCAAGTGTTGTTTAGCATAAGACAATGTTAATGTACGATGCTCAGTATGTGACCTGTGTGACCAGGTATCATCGCAACTGATGACATCTGTGTTAGGTGACTCCTGTCATCACAATGCTTCTATGTTAGAGGCCTAAATACACCTAATTTTTATTGTGCAATGTTGATGAACATTATGCAAAGCTGCTCTGGATGACGCTAGTTCCCATATCCTTTCAACCAGTAGTTTTGTGCAAAATTCTAAAATAAGAGTTGAATACACCTGCATAGCAATAAAAATTAAACCAACAGAATTCTGTTCACAAAATTCTTGGACTCTCTATGATTAACGTATATGTTCTCATGTTTTATATCATTATCATTTGGACATATATATAGACTTAAAGGTACTTTCATTATGAACGTATAAATGTGTAAAACGTATGATCGTAAACACATAACTGATATAATTTTGCATGGAAAGTATAGAAATTTATCTAGGATTTCCAAAATGAAATGTATAAACATGAAAAAGTGTATAAACTGAGTTTCGCGGTATGTGTTTTGAGAAAGGAAATGGTGGTGCTTAATATCTCTGATTGCTTCTACAAGATAATAATTCAAAATAAAAAATTGATTAAGAAAAAAACATTTTGTCACTTGCCAATGGTCATTCCCTAATTGCGGACAGCATTATTACTTCAAATTATCTTGCTATCGTTGGGTCTTGTATTGTGTATTGTTGTAAGTAATGCAGGTTATCAATCCAGTCCTTTTTCCCCTTCCTCTGAAGTACTACAGGGATCTAATTACTCTTTGCCATTGCTCTTGTCCATTACTCTTTGCTATAAGTGTAAATGTTTCAAACTCGGAGGGGCTTGCTTCCTACAAATTGATTGAGGTACATCAATTTTGGAGAAAAGCAGCTGTATGTTTTGGTGCTAGCTTTGCCGGACAGGGACGTTTTGCCATTAATTGATTTTTCAGTATCAAGGTCCCACAAAACATGGATTCTGACTGCACAACATTTTAGGGGAAGTATTCTACTATTTATTGGAACAAGATTGATCTTTTTTGGTTCCAGACCCTGGCAATAAAAGTTTTTCTGCTGAAAACTTTACCATTTTTCAGTGCATGATTACAATATTTTCTTTTATAAGGGCATAAAAATAGAAATTACATTCTGCAATTCATCCACCTATTTGTCTCACCTGCTCTAGTAATTCTGTGTATGTAGATGAGGAGTGCAGTACACGTTATTCGGCATGGAAGGGGATTTTTTCAATTCTTTGATAAAATATATTTGTCTTTGCAAAAATAGAATTGATTTGTTATGTATCTTTCTTCTTAAGTTTTTATTTAAATTAATATTGTATTCTTGTTCTTAACTTAATAATTGCCATAAATAATTACATAACTCATGAAGCATAGTCGTTGGTTAAGGCAGTGGCTTATACGGAATACTCCAAGTCCCACATAAGATATGGTTGTTTTCATCATGTGTGTGGCATGATATCAATTGCACAGCTCCATGCGTCTCGTTATTCACAACTGCCATTCATTCATAATTATCACCCTTTCTGTCTAGAGGTAGAAATGTAAATAGTTGGCATGGGCACAAAACTGGATAAGGGTCTGTCCTTCAGGCTACCTCAGATGGGAGATATTTCCAGGAATGACAGGGTTGCGCAGAGCCAGGGTTAGAAGTGACAAGTAAGGGAATACATTCCTGTTGGAGTGATAAAGACTGCTTGAGAGGAATGCAGGATGAGGGTTGTGTAAACTTTCTCAAGTGAATAATTAGGTAACTCAGCTAGTGTAAAGATTCAGTGTGGGTGGCAGTTACTATTATTTCAAACTGTTAAATTTTCTCTACTAATTTTGATGCATTTTTTGCTTCCTAGGGAGAATTGCCACCTGATACTGTAACAAGTGTTCAAGTGATGGAAAAACTCTGCAAGTTTGTGTACGCCAAAGATGCAACTGACAGATTGCGTACCCGTGCCATTTTATCTCATATCTATCATCATGCTCTACATGACAACTGGTTCCAAGCTAGAGATCTGATACTTATGTCTCACTTACAAGAAGCAATTCAGCATTCGGATCCTCCTACCCAGGTATTCTTATGTACTGTATATTTTTTTTTCTTTCTTGCAAACACACTTCATGCTTTTTTCATTATTCTACCAAGAAAATGGAATATTTGTAGTTACATTTTGCTCAAAATTGATGTGATAGAAAAACATTATTGATTTGTATGGAATCACTTAGATAAATTTAAATAAATCAGACATGTTGATGGTATGAAATGATAAAGATTTAAAGATGGTGAAAACTTCAAAAGCTGCTAAGCAGAATCAGAAAGTCATTGGAAAGGGTGCCTGCATTTCTCTCGAGTCTTTTTGGAGGAATCTTTTACATTAAAACCATTCAGATTTGTGAAGATGTCAGGCTATTAACAACCCAAGGTTCTTGAAGGAAGATTTTACATTGTTATTTTCTTCTATCACTGCAGTATTTTTTACTTTTGTGTTAATAGATCCTGTACAATCGAACAATGGCACACCTGGGTCTCTGTGCCTTCCGACATGCCAACATCAAAGATGCACATAATTGTTTAGTGGATTTGATGATGACTGGTAAAGTCAAGGAATTGTTGGCGCAGGGTTTGTTACCTCAGGTTAGTTTTATTGTTGTTCTCAAAATGCTTTCCCATCAAATTTAATGCTAATATTTTTCTACACAAATAATTATTCTTACAGAGGCAACATGAAAGGAGCAAAGAACAAGAGAAAATTGAAAAACAGCGACAAATGCCATTCCATATGCACATTAATCTTGAATTGTTGGAATGTGTTTATCTAGTTTCAGCCATGCTTATTGAAATTCCTTATATGGCTGGTAAGTTGAAAATGGGGAAATGTGGTATATGGGGTGTAATATGGGGAAATGTTGCATGTGCGTGTGGTGGGTAGCTGTTTTGTTTGATTTACTCATATAATCTCATGTCAAATATGACCTGATTACTGTTATGATAAAACCCTTTGATTCAGTTGTATCTACATTTTCAAATTACAAAATGTACATGTTGCAGCTCATGAGTTTGATGCTCGCAGAAGAATGATTTCCAAGACCTTTTATCAGCAACTCCGCTCAAGTGAGAGACAGTCACTTGTTGGTCCTCCTGAATCAATGAGGGAACACATAGTTGCTGCATCTAAAGCCATGAGAAATGGAAATTGGTCTGCTTGTAAAAATTTTGTTATTAATCCCAAAATGAATGCAAAGGTGAAGTAAAATGAAGCCAAAATTATTCTATCAAGTTTTTCTTTTCTTTTATGCAATAATTAAGGGCGATCTGCTGTCTGTTATTTTTAGTTCATTTCTCTCTTTGCAGGTGTGGGATTTGTTTCATCAAGCTGAAAAAGTTCAAGAAATGTTGAGTCGATTAATTCAAGAGGAGGCTTTACGCACCTATCTTTTCACTTATTCACATGTGTATGATTCAATTTCAATGGCTACTCTTGCTGAAATGTTTGAATTGAGCAGGCCTATAGTTCATTCCATAATTAGTAAAATGATTATTAATGAAGAATTGAAGGTATTCCTTTTGAAATTATCAACAATGCATAATTGTTGACAGAAAAATCTTGTTATAACATGTGATAATCTTGTTTGTGTTTATAGGCATCACTTGATGATCCAACTCAAACTGTTGTTATGCATCGTAGTGAACCTAGTCGTTTACAGTCACTTGCATTACAGCTCACTGATAAAGTACATAATTTTGTTGATTCCAATGAGAGAATATTCGAAATGAAACAAGGTATGTCAAGAATGTATAAAAAATTATATATGTATATATTGAGAATGGAAAAGAGAAATTGATTATTATTGATTCTTTGTGAAGACAGTTGATTGCAAAATTCGTGTTCTTTTCAAGGTAATTTCTTCAACCGTGGAGGTGGTGGTCAGGGCTTCCGTGGCCGTGAGAACTTTGGACGACAGGGACAAGATTGGGGAAGACGTCGAGAGCGAGGAGAAAGAGCCTACTGATAACATAGTCCCAGTTATTTTAATTTTGCTTCTTTGGATGTTAAATCAAGAGAACCATAATAGAAATTTTCTATGTCCATTATATCATGAATTATATGTACATTAAAATTGTGTATAATTTCTATGACAATGTTAAAAGGTAAATGGTCAATCTTAAACACACAATTTGGAATTATGTTTTGAAATGTTCTGTGAATTAGCCAAAATATACTACCATCTTGAATTATGGATCTTTGAATTGTTTCCAATATAATTCTAATGAATTTTCCTGTTTTTGTCTCTTAGACTTTTTAGTGTTAAACAACAAGTGATTGTTGATCTTCCTCATATATTTTACTATCTCGCCACAGCTTACACAGTATAGAGAAAGTATTGTAATTCTATGGGGGAACCGGCTAATTTTTTATACAAAAACTCATATTGTAGGGCCCTGGTAACAAAATTGGGGATAAAGCTTGTCCCTAGATGTAGTCAATTTCTTCCTCTAATACATTCTGTAGTCAGAATCCATGTTTGCGAGTCCGTGATACCAAAAAATTGATTGAGTGGTCAACGCTAGTTTCTAAACCATTGAACCTTTCTCCAAAATTGATTTTCCCCCATGGATTTGGCTGATGTCAGGGGCCCCATGAATTTGAAACCCATATTTTCAATTGGGGGAGGGTGTTCTTTATATGAAGCCCGTCAGACATTTCAAATTTCAACATTAATTTTCAAAATTATACAAAAAAAAGGGTCAAATTTTTTTATTAATTTTTTTTTTGGATTGTATAAAGGCTGAAAATGGTGCAATTTCATGGTCTTAAAAATAACATATTTTTTAAAATTTACAAAAGTACAATTTTTTGGGGCACCTTCCTACAACTATAATATTGAAGATGAAGATTTGTTTCCTTTATGAAATCTTATCCTTAAAACACATCTTGAAATAATGTCCTATTCAATTTTTCAAAAATATGAATAGCATTCTTGTGATTTTGCATGAAATATAGGAAATTTTTTTTAAAAAATTATTTTCTTCTAAAAAATTGCTCAATTTTTTCTTTAAATTTCTTCTTCATAGGTAATAAAGGATGATAAAAAATATGGCATTAGTCCCACTTTTTCCAAAATTGCAAAAAGTATACATTTTAATAATAGAAAATTGAAGATATATACCAACTATGGGCGACAAGAAAAATCCTTGAACAGGAATGGATTGAAAGTGTATAAAAAAAATTTACTTTTAATTAAAATTTACTATTATCCAATTATTCAATTTTTACGCTTTTCTAAGATTTGTATTCTCAATGTATTGGTGTATTTCCTTTCAAGCTATCGGTAAACGTTAATTTAAATTAGCCCAATTAGGTTTTCTCTCTCCAAATTTCGCTTTAAATGTAATACGGAAAAAAAATGAGTACCATAATTTTATACGCACTTTTTAACGATAAATTTATGCTACCACCATGTTGCATTGGGCAGCGATGCATATTTGAGAAGTCTTTTGTTGAATGGCGACATGAAGGAAAAGATGATATGAATGTATATTCAGATTTTCATAAGATAATGATATCGTTTGAAATGCATTCTTAATATGATGTATTGTATGTCCATCAGTTCTCGATGTTCAATTTATATGTGAAATTTTCCTTACTTGCCTGTATGACGTGCTGGAAATAATGTGAAAAAGAATGTGCTGTTGGAACTCCTAGTTTAATTTACTGTAAAACCCCACATTTATATTTTCCTGTTGTCTTTTACACCAATTATTTCTATTCTTCAATTTCTCTAAGATCGCAATGTAAGATTATACCTGCTTTAACACTTTCCAAATTTCTGGACTTTCACATGCAACATGATCATATGTTTGCCTGTGGATCTTGTATACATTATATTGCTCCGACCATCATAATTATTCCATATTATCCCAGGTGTCCTAGATTAGGCGTTATGAAAGAGAAAGTCCTTTTTAAATAGAATTTATTATGTGCATTTTGAAGTGTACAGCCAAAGATGTCCATTATTTACTCTAAAGATTAGATGTTAATAAAAGAAGGTACTAAATGTTTTGTGTATTGTTATATAAGCAAGTACCAGTCTCACTTTACACTCTTATTAAATACACTCTTGATACTATTTACTCCTTTGTTAAGGCCTTGAATGTATGAAAAGGGGTTTGTAAATTTTTAACTTTTCTTTTGCTTAGTACTGTACTCTACCTGTTTTGAAGTTACAGTGAAACCTGGCCAAGCAGCCACCCTAACGAAAGGCCAGATTTTTCCATATAATTATATTTGAAGTAGTAGTTGAATTGACAATAAAAGTCATGGTGAACATTAAAGTTTAGGATTAACTTCATTACCTGTTAGCCATTTGTGTGAATCATACCAAGAAGGATTGAATTTTCTTACATTTTTCTGTCCAGCATGATGTACAATCCTTCTCAACATAGGAGTAGGTCACCCATTGTTCAAAACTTGTCTTCCCTACGTCGTTTAGACGAGAAAATTCTGTATGTAGTAGTTCATTCACTGTATCTGTCATAATATTAACGTAAAACCAGATTTAAATATAAAACTTAAAGGAACTCTAATACTCCGCAGCATACTAATTTAAAATAAATGTCTTAAATAATAATCACTTTCTCCACTTGTTAATTTGTCAACAAATCAGTGAACACACACGCTATGTGGCATGTGTGTGAGTGGAAATCGGAGTCTTCTATGCAGTTGTGTAGCAAGTAAATTCACTGACCTATGCATAACGTGCATGCATCAAGTATGGGTTCAGCATGCTACTGCTCTACACTCACTACAGGGCCTTTTCTCAGAATACGGTGTGAAATGAGGCAGCGCCCGGGCGTGCCTACCCTGAGAGGTGCAAGCAGACACATGTCTCTGCGGGAAGAGACAAGACATTGCGTAGCGCACAGGTTGTTAGAAAACCCTTGAAATGGAAATATAGCTAATGCCACGATAATGAAATGTTCTTTACATATTTCCCAGATGAATAACACTTATACCATATGAAAATGTTTAGTCATTTAATTTTTTATTACTATGAAATGTTTTAAACTAATACATACCAGTGTAGGCAGTGCCTGCCTTGACTACTCCAAGGAGCCATAACTGGTACATACAAGACCCTCAAAAGAAAAAATTTCTATGACCTTTTCTCAGATTACTTCTCTTTTTCAGTACTTGCTAATTAGACAATGTGAAAATCCCATGGAAAGTTTAGAGCCTTGTAGGCACATGGATGGCCTATGAACATCTCAGAAAGGTTCACAGGCAGATATTTTCAAAGAAAGAAAGGGGGGGGATACGGCTTCAGAATCGGATGTATTTACAAACAAAATAACATCAATTTTTTGTAGCATTATTTTACTTTCTCTACAATGAGAATATGAGGAAGAAAATCTATATAAAATACTACAAAACCAAAATTTTTACAACAAAAAATACAATAAAAAAAAAGATGTTTGTAATTTAAAATTATTTTACATTTACTGTATTCATATTTACATATTGTACAAAACACTTATACAATGTTTTTTTTGTTGCTTTCTACCAACAAATGTACAAGAAAAGCTTTTTATTGCTACATACATTTTCCCCTTAATTTAGTAACATCAGCTGGAGCAGCTCACTTTAATATGTCGAGCCCAACAAGGAGGAGGAGAACTATAGCTCATTTCTTCAGCTTCTTCCTGATAAGAAAAGGGATTCTGTAAAACCTTCAGGAGTAAATTTACTTCTGAAAAATCATAGATCTCTGCTTTTTTAATAGCAGATTGAGCCATCCACTGCCGCAGCACATACCGAGGATTATTTGCCTTCATCAAAGCTTGACGTTTAGATTCAGTTAATTCTGTGAAAAAAATACCATTTGAAAATCTTTTGAATTATTATGAAACAGTGAATAAGACAAGAGACAATGGCAATCTAATAGTACTGAGGAGCTTTAGATAGGAGATGATAATACAGTTAACTCTGGTTCTAATGAACACTTGATTATGGTCACGGGTCCTATTTCACTTACATTACAAATAAGCATAAGAAGATTCAGTTATAGTGACCACTGAACCTTTGCTGTAGTGAACGTAGGAAATACAACCCGAAACTTAATTTCCTCAGTGCCACAAATTGCAACCCTAGCCAGTTTGGAAAAAAATATCATCGGCCAAAGGTCATAATGCAAGAAGTCTCTCCTAAGGAGCTCCTAATGTTTCATTCAACACTTTCATTAGCTGCTTATGCCATGCTGCTTCCAAAGGGATCTCTTTATGATATTAGGCAAGTAAAAGGGCAAAGGCCCAAAGGGGAGTGGTTTTTCAACAGTGCAAGAGGCATTGAGGGGTATTTTTAATATGAAGACTGCATTACAATACTTATAGACAGTGGTCAATCAAGTATGGAGAAAGCATGAACTCGAGATCTGTGGGAATTTCTAATGAAAAATGTACATAGCAACAATTGCAAAATAATAATTTTTTACGTCACATAAACATATTTTTCAGGTCATGCTGTTAATGTATTTTACTGTTTTTATATTAATACAATTAATCATTCAGGAAAAATTATATGACATCATCAGATATAGTGAACCAAATGTTAGTCCACAAAACTTCACTATAACTGGAGTAGACCGTATTAAGAGCGCTATGGAAAACGTTTTTAACCTTAATTATTGGTTCTGAGAAAACCAATATGTGTAATTTTTCAAAACCCTAGGCCAAAACCCAACCCCAACCCCAACCCCAACCCCAACCTCGACCCCAACCCCGACCCCAAGCCAAGGGATAAGTAACATCTGTAACATGTATCTATGGGTTTGGTCAGGCAAATTGAGAAACTAATGGATTTTTATTTCTTGTCAAACTATTTTGCAGAAAACTCTCCATTAAAATTTAAGATTTGGGTTCTTGAATTTCTTTCTGTGTGGATTCTTCAATTAATAACTTAAAATTCAGCTCACTTAATTTGGAGAAACAAAATCAAATATATGAAAAACGTGTCTATATCAAAATACTCATTTGTAATGCACCATGGAGCTGCTAAATCATAACGAGAGTACATAGCAAAAAAGTGATTGAAATAGCCAGGCAAGGAACTACAATCACTTTTTTCCAGAATACAAAGGTCACTGATCTTTCGCATTTTACTTGGAAATTTGAATTGTACTTTGGCTTATAGGATCACTGTTGCAACCCTTGATATAAAAGCATTTGTTAAGTACCTGGTTCTAAGGCAATCCGCTTCTTGTAAGCCTCAATGAATGTCTGGAATGTTTTAGCTTTTTTAAGTGTTTCAAGAGCCCACTTTTCTTTGGTGTGTTCTGGCTCAAGGATATGCTCAAGTTGAACTTCTCCCAACTGACAAAAGCCCATAGTAAAATCAGTACTAGTCTCCTGCATGAGGTTTAGTAGTTGCTGGGTCAACTGAAGGTCTCCTGGTTGATCAGTTGTGAGTCCTAATTTCTTGCGAAACACAGCACTTGGGGGGAAAAAAATGTTTTCAAAGAAAAGAATGGAATAATTAACAATAATTTGCCCTAGGAATATGGCTCATTATTATGAAATATAGTTTTAACTTTAATAATAATAATAATAATAATAATAATAATAATAATAATAATAGTAATAATTATCATCACCTTCAATCAATAATTATACTTCTCAATTTATAGTCATTGAAAATATTACAATAACTTCTTATTCAATATCAATTTTAATTACAGATAATTATTATCTTTTATCCTCCACTTTTTACCATTCAATGACTCACCAGTTAAAAGGTCCCTAAAGCCTGACAATTAAAAAAAATATCATATCTGAGAAGGGACTAATTTACCTGAGTTTATCATTTGCATGTTTTTGCAAGTTCTTCACCATTTCCATTAATTGTCCAGTTCTTTCTTGATTTAGTAGTACTGAAAGGGCCCTTGCCAATTTTTCCAAATTCCATATAACAATCTAAAGATGTACATTTTGTTATGTTAATAGTTAATTAATAGTTACAATTTTTCATCAAAAATTAACCATTAACAGCTTACTTCTGGCTGTCTTCCATAACAATACCGGCCTTCTTTATCAGAATTATTTGGGATGTATCTTTCATGATAAGCATCTAAATACCCAAATGGACCATAATCTATTGTCACACTCAATAAACTCATATTGTCAGTATTAAGAACTCCATGAGTAAATCCTACTCCTTGCCATTGAGCAACAAGTTGCAAAGTCTTATGGGACACTTCATCAAACATTTGAAGATATCTATCCTCATCTAATGGATTTATGGATGGAAAGTGCTCCTGAAAATGTATGAAATATATAATAAAGTTTGGTCTATAACATTTATTCATTTTAAAATCACATCAAACAGGAAAATGCTCACCTGTATTATAAAATCGGTAAGAATTTTTAAAGTTGTGACTTCGCCTTGTCGAGCTAAAAGTTCCAAGGACCCAAACCTGAACCATGTTGGAGCAAGACGTAAAACAACAGCTGCTTTTTCCAGCTCAGGGAATCCATTGTAAAACTGGTCTCTTAAAACAGGATCATTGCTTACAACAAGGGCAGCAGCTCGTGATGTTGGCACTCCTATATAAATGATGAATTAATTTACCAACATGTGCCTTATACTCAGATACCCAAGAGGAACTGAATAGTTCATACCTAAGTAATGCATGGCTTCGGAACACAAAAATTCTCGAATTGATGAACGTAATACTGCTCGGCCATCCCCATCACGAGAATAGGGAGTCATTCCAGATCCTTTAAGCTGCAACTCCCAATGTTCTCCTTTGCTATTAATACAAATTACAATGAAATTTAATAAATATTTACCATGTATACAGAGATAATATGAAAAAGAAGCAAATCAAGTACTTAAAAAAACATTTCACCACTGAAAATAGTTCATAACTCACTTATTTATGTATTCTCCTAATAAGTGTGCTCTACCATCACCAAGCTGCATGGCCCATGTACCAAATTGATGTCCACCATAACGATGAGCAAGAGGCACTGAGCTAGAAAGTACTAGATTGCCAGACACAAATTCTGTAAAGTCTTCAGATTCAGTAATGGAAGGGTCCATGTCCAATATATTAATCAATGCATCTTTTGAGTAAGAAACTAGTGAAATTTTATGTTTCAGAGGTGTGGGTGAAACTTTAGAAAACACAGCACCAATTACATTCCTTCTAATATAATTACTTTCTACCTTGTCAATTGGTAACAGCAATAGTTTAGGAGTGCTAAATGACCACTCAGAAAGAGATTTCTTTAGAACATCACACTGACTTTTGCTATCTTCCATGATTAAGTTTGTATAATTTCTTATCAAGTGTGTGTGTTTTAGTGTTGTAAATATTTGTGCACTAACAAAACTGTGTAACATATAAATAACAATGGAAAGATTTTTAAGGATTATTGCCATCAGTTTGCATATTTAATTCATGCACAAGTATTTTGAACTTTCAGTATTTAACTGCAATAGGGATTATTTAGACAAAGGGCGCAATTCTTCGCGCACTTGGGCGTATAGCGGTTAGGATACAAGCGGGTCGTTATCATTCATCACTACGAAACTTTCGTAAGTAATATTGCAAGGGTGTAATGTTTATCACTTCAATGTGACGATTTGTTCTTAATAGTTTTTAACTGTAACTTCGAAATCATTCGTATTCACATTAGTTCACATGCTTGTGAATTCGAAACGAAATACCACGGTTTTTCGTACACCGTGCGAAACACTGTCAAAATTGGTCAAAATATCATGTGGATGGTCTACACGTGACATTCTTCGCAAACTGTTTCTATAAAAAGTAAAAATTTCTACTAAAAAATTGTGATTTACATGTACTACAAACAAAATTACTATGCTGTGCAAAATGACTATGCGAGAACTACGCTAAAAAGACTATGCGGCGTTTTTAATAGATCTTTAATAAAAAAATTGAATAAAATTTCACTGAACGTGCTCTAACTTTCCCAAATGAAGAGCTTTCGACTGGTTCAACAGGTTTCGAGCAGCGGGTTTCCACGTAAATGGGTGGTTTCGACACCCATTACGAAATCGTAACTTCAACATTTGAACGGACGAGAGGAGTGAGAAAGCATTTTTATCTCTTACAACGTGCTTTTGACTTCGTTCTGGGGTTACTAAAGAGCGCTAAGTGCTCTTTCCATGGAAACAGAAAAGTAAAGAAAAAACACGGAATTTTCACTCATGTTTACAAGATTACAAGGATGTTAAAAATCTTTCACGTACTATTCAGAAAAAAAAGTATTGTAAGATTTCATACTCAATACATTCATAAGCAATATATCAGAAATAATATTTAATTTTTTTTTTGGAATTATTCGCATTTCTTACTTTATTAAATTAATCTAAATTTGAATTTCATTTATTGAATTTTAATTTATATTTCGCATTTCCTAGTTTCTTTCTTTTGTAATCTTACTTCAAGACCAAGGGTCTCTAGGTAACCATATTGGGGCCACTCCTTTTTAACCCTTAAAAAGAAAAAAAATGCAACATATTTATTATTTAACATAACAATATAAAATAATTATTAATTGTAGGTTCATGATATGTTGTTTTCAAAAATTTATTTTGTATATTTTTTCAAATATATGCCTGAGTTTTTCTATCGTCTTCTTTCATATTCTCTCGACTCAATTAGAAAACTCCCTCTATATAATAATAATTTATCATGACAGTCGTTGGCCGAATCAGTAGCGTACGAACAAGGGTCCCGTTCAAAAACTAAATTGCATCCCCCCCCCCCCCAACAAATTTTGCCCAACTAAAACAAGCGTGCCGAAAGCTAGTTTAAAGAAACTATTAATAATAATCAATCCCGAAATTCAGAATCGAGTCCTGTGGACTTTCGCTTTGACGAACTTAACAAATAATGTCGCCCAGGTCCGCTTTATTCACAATGGACAGCTAAGGTCTGCCGGTGTCTACGAACAGTAAGATTTCTGGGCAGACGCCTGGAATGTTAGATTTCCACCAAGTGAAATAGTGAAGTACTCGGTCAAGGTCCAAGTTAACTAACTCTGATTGAATGAATCATCGAAATTCGATCTCTCTTACAATATAATAGCTAGGCGAACTGTTGATCAGTTACGTCGTCATACCATTCGCTGAATCGCTGAAATTTTCGCATTGATTCGCAAGTTCTTATCTGAAATTTGCAACGAAGTTTGTGACTCACTTGGGCTGAATGATCGCACATGAAACTATTATTTGATTCAAACGAATAAGTCGATGACTCAGCTGACTAATCACAGTATCAAAACAAGCGAATTAATCAATAATTTTCAATCATTTTAGTCGTCAGATAAAACGTTGATATCGCATATTTAATCGAGATGATGTTTTGGGTTTTTAAACATTAAACGTTTTTAAAAGTGAAGTGAGAAAGGAGCCCATCGGACTTCCTACAAGTTATTGATGTAATTATTTTTTTATATAATTTTATTAATTTCATTATATAATGTGTCCGAATATTTTTTGACATTCCGAAAGATTAGGTATTCTTCAAATTTATTGTAATTGAATAATTTTTAATGTGAAAATTAAACTTCCATGTTGTTCTAATGTATGAAATGTGCGTCTTTCATTATTCACAACCAAAATTATGACAACTTCAATATTTTCTTCTAAATTAAAGAAAATGTAAAATCGAAGGTGTCCGAATATATTTTTGAGTGAGTGTATTTTCATGCAATACTATATATTTATAATTACAACACACGTCGTAGAAATCACGTTTATCAAGTGTCTGTATCAATAGCTCACTATCAGAAATCCACATACAATACATGTATCCACATTCTGAATTCTATCAAATTCTGTCAGTCTTCATGAAGCTCGTTGCGTGTATTTTGCAAATGTACATTCCCTTCCCACCTGAGATATGGTATAAAATTCTGGGGAAACTCATCATGTAGTATTCAGACCTTTAGATTGCAAAAGAAAATTATTCAAATAATGAAAAAATGCCATCCGCGTTACCATTGCAAAGCCTCTCTTCATTGAGCTTGAAATCTTAACACTGCCTTGCCTACAATACTTCAGCCTCCGGGTCAATGACCCCATCTAGATCAGGTTTTTGTTCAGTTTCCCTGATCCATTGAGCAAATGCTGCGATAGTCTCTAGTTTTGCTTCTGGATTCACTATTCGCACGTTTTGTTGAACTCTCCTTTTGCTTGTAATGGTAGGAGTAGAGGTAAGGGCGAGTTACTATTTTGTTAGCAATACAGAAAAATCATACCTGCAATTCGTTTATCGATGTAAATAAGTTTTCTATAACTCGAGAACGAAAATGTCTAGTTTTTTTCAAGTGTTTCTAATCTCCCGTTTCTTTAAAATTTATTTTTAATTATTTATAGTTAAAATGATGGGAAGGGATTCTGGAATTCAAGAAAACGTGCGCAGATCGTCTCCCCCATACGTCACATATAGTTTTTTTACTAAATAAATCTAACTCTACCTTTCAGGGCGACTCTATGTATAGTACTTTTGGGGAGGGGGCAGCCACTCTATGTGGAATATTCTAGCTCATTGGATAGAACAATGGTGGAAATAACTCTATTTTTTCTTCCTTTTTTCTTTGCTTCAGCTCGAAACAGTCAACCAGAAACGGAAAGTCAAATGCGATAAGACTTTTTATTTAATTATTTATTTAGTGCTTTTTTAGGGAAGTAGTGTTGTGATGAATTATATATATTCTTCCGTGGTATTGCATTCAGTTCTTCACTTGTTTTCGTAATCTTCTGTACGTGCCAGTATTTATTTCGGAACATCGAGAAGGCGGTGATTGTTTAGGCTGCCGAAATTTAAGTCGTGGCAGTGTCGGCGAAATTAGTTGTGGGTGAGGTATTACTCTATTTATTGTTATTAATAATAATAATAACAGATAGACATTGCCTTCTCAATAATGTCATACACTGAAGAATACGTTAAGAATAAATTGCTAAAGGAGTTAGAAGCTACTCATGTTGTAAGTAAGATTGCAAGTGAAATGTGCATCATTTTACATTAGCTCGCCTTAGAGACTGATCAATTGTACTGTTATAGCCGTTCATTTGAAATTTAGTGGAAATCAAACTACAGACATGACTTCTGAAAATGCATTACGAGGAGCAATGTTTATTGCACTTGCACTGGCTGCCTTGCTTCGATGGTGTGTTTCCATGCACCCATACTCTGGTCAGGGTACTCCTCCAAGGTTTGGTGACTATGAAGCCCAACGCCATTGGATGGAAATAACATATAATTTGCCAATACAAGACTGGTATTTCAATACATCACACAACGATCTTAATTATTGGGGCCTTGACTATCCACCAATAACAGCATATCACAGTTACATCTGCGGTTACATTTCTAATCACATGAATCCAGCATATGTTGTTCTAAATTCTTCACGAGGTTATGAAAGTTATGAACATAAACTGTTTATGAGAGCATCAGTTTTTGTAGCAGATTTTCTCATCTACATTCCTGCTGTTTGGTGGTATTTTTCCTACAAGAAGCCAACATCTGCTCATCGAAGCTCATTTAGAAGTCTTAGCAGTGGTGTTGGTGTTAGTGATGGGAGTGATGGTGGTGGAGGAAGTGGTGGTGGTGGCAGTGGCGGCAATGGCAGAGGAGATGGCCAACCTGTAAACAGTTATGACTCTTCAAATTCTCAGATTTTGGCCTTATTCTTGGCTTTAGTGTATCCCGGATTAATATTAATTGATTATGGACATTTTCAATATAATAACATCTCTCTTGGATTAACTGTAGCAGCAGTAGCTGCATTGTATCGAGGTTTTGAACTTTCTGCATCAATACTTTTTTGTTTTGCTCTTAATTATAAGCAGATGGAATTGTATCATGCATTACCTTTCTTTTGCTACCTGTTGGGATCTTGCCTACCTAATAAAGAACAGCCACTGAGAATTGGGTTAATTAGATTAATCAAAATTGGACTTATTGTAATATTATCATTTCTGCTTGTGTGGCTTCCATTTCTTAAGGATTTTGATACAACCTTACAAGTAATTCATCGTCTGTTTCCATTGGCTAGAGGTATCTTTGAAGACAAAGTTGCTAATGTATGGTGTTGTATAAACATTGTGTATAAATTGCGTAATGCATTTAGCAATATTACTATGGCTAAACTGTGCCTGGGAATAACATTATTTGCTGTTTTCCCTTCAAGTATTGATTTGTTTTTACATCCTAATTTGAGAAAATTCTTAATTGCATTAATCAATTCATCTCTAGCCTTTTTCTTATTTTCATTTCAAGTTCATGAGAAAAGTATTCTTTTAGCGGCTATACCAGTTACTCTGTATCTTCCTGTAGAACCTATGATTTGTTTTTGGTTTCTTTTTATCTCCACTTTCAGCATGCTTCCTTTATTTATAAAAGATGGATTGTTGCTTGCGTATTTGGCTCTGACAGTTTTCTATGCAATTTCTGCTTATTTAACGATTGACTTTTGGTTTAATAAACCAGTTTATAATCTGTCAAATACCGGGGTGTTAGTTTTCAAGTCTACGGTTGAAAAAAGTAAAAAAGCCTTGAAAGCACATGTTGATAATGTAACACAACAGTTACAAAATATTCCTTCTTCTTTAAATAACGTTTTAAGACTTGGATTTATACTGTCAGTGTCTGGTTGTGTAATACTTACTCTGTGCATTAGCACTTTGCATCCTCCTGAGCGTTATCCTCATATTTATCCTTTATTAATATCTGTGTATTCTGCTGGACATTTTGTACTTTTCTTCTTATATTTTAATTATAGACAGTACTGCATGGTACCTCCCTAATGCTGAGGAGAGGACTAAAATAAATTATTTGGTCAAAAGATATTGATAAAATTTTTATTTCCTTTATAGTATAATGTGGTAAAGAGATAATGTCCAAATTAATATTTTTTGTTTGGTGATTTATTGTTTCTGCAAGTGCTATGACAATTAAGTGCTACATGTAATTATTAAAGTGTATAATTTGTATTTCAGTTAAGCATGAGCTATTATATTTGCAAGGATGACTCCTGATGTCTCCGCATGACTTATTTATTCCCAATGTTATATTCTAGGAAATCATGTGCATGAAAATTGTTTTGCATAATGTGATATCTAATTTATGGAAATAACATTTCTCTATTTATGTGATTCTTGATATTGTGATTTAAATAAATTGGCTTGAATTGTATGAATCTCTGGATGTGAAATATGATGTATGAGAACCACGGTTGTTCATTTTTTAATGCAAAATATGTGTTCCAGAATTTGAGATGGACTCAGGATCTATATGTCATAGGGGGTGGAGGGTTTATTTTATAATATAAATTTGTTAATAGGCTGGGTAGGCAGTCATTGATGTTGTAACAATTTAATATGAAACTTAAATGAAAACCTTCAAACGTACAAAACAAGCCTTAATCATCGTGTCTATGTAAATGAGCCTGCTTGTTACTTTTTTCCTAAATTGAAGAGGATATATTGTTTGAGGAGATGGAAATGGAGGTTTGTGTTCATTCAAACGTGTAAACTGAAGAGGCTCCAAAGTTCTAAATTTAATTGTGATGTATGTTTTGGATTTTAAGTTATGGAGAATAGAATAATTACTGATGTACCTTGGTTTCTCAGCAAGTGATTGGTTTCTTATTTTTTAGTACTAGTCATTGTATGATTGATATTGTTAAGAAAATACTTGAGGGACATGTCAATGGCATTTATCTTTTTGTATCATAGTTTTATTTGCTGAATAATCTAATAAAATTAGAAAGAAAACTATGTTTATTTTATTGTATGATACTTCTGCATAAAAGGACCTTCCTTTTCTTCTTGGAATGACATGCATTAATTATTTAAAACGTGCATGTTTTACCTTACCCTAAGTTTTTTGAATTCTGTATATTATAACATAGACTTCAAAGAAAATTTTTTAAGTTATCAATATTTTTGAATACAGTTTGCTTGTTCAATTTTCAATATTCCGTATCCATTCATAATTGCATGAGAAGCTAACCCATTTGAATGTTTGAGATGAAAGATAACCGTGTTATTTTTAACCCTTTGAAAACGGTAGAGAATGACTGCTGAATCTCATTACAGGAAGTTGAGGATTTATCAGATGGTTGTGGTGCAAAATTTAATGCTCTTATAGTCTCTTCAAAATTTGAAGGAAAACCATTGCTTCAGCGTCACAGGTGAGCCAATCAATGTCCTTTTTAATTTTTGTTTTTTACAGAATTGTTAATACACTGCCACATGTAAATGTTTTGACTGGCTTACAGGTTGGTCAATTCCATATTGAGTGAGGAACTGAAAAGTATTCATGCATTCTCCCAGAAAACAATGACACCCAAAGAGTGGGATAAACAGAATAGCCAGTAGGAACATTAATAGAATGTGAATTTGCTGCTGTTTTTAAAAAATACTGAAAATATTTTGGCATTAATATGAATAATTCTCAAACAATTGATTTTTCAATCTCTGTTCCTGGAAAAGTGATTCTTCATGGTGAACATTCTGTTGTATATGGGAAGACAGCTTTAGCTGCTAGTGTGAATTTAAAAACAAGATTAAAATTTACTACAAATGTGGAAGAAGGTGGACCAAAAATAATTCTTGATCTACCATGTATAGAATTTAATCATTCATTTCATTTGAAAGATTTACGAGAATTATTTAAGAAACAAGAAGTTCCCCTGCTAAATGATGCTCCTCATAGAACTTTCTCTTTGAATTCTCCTGATTCAATTAATTTTGATAAACATCTTGAAATTGCAAAATCATTTTTACTGTCTCAAAATTTGCCAATTTCTAGTAGCCAGGAAAGTGCAATTTTATCATTCTTATCCTTATTTTGGGGCATGTTTTCTAGTGTAGATGTGCCTCTGCCAAACTGCCTTATAAAAGTTACTTCAGAATTAGATATTGGAGCTGGGATGGGTAGTTCAACTGCATATAATATTAGCCTTGCTAGTGCTTTTCTACAGTATATTCGCCGTTACAAACTGAAACAGCTTAGCGATCCTTGTGAAATATCAAAACAAGGTTACAAGAGCTTTGTGTACTGTTCTACTGACTTGGAAAAATTTGAGAAAGAAGAATTAGATCTCATTTCTCGTTGGGGACATTTTGGAGACAAAATAATGCATGGAAACCCCTCAGGAATAGATAATGCTGTTTGTACTTATGGATCAGTAATTGAGTTTAGAAAAGGAACTCATGGTCCAGATATAAAGATTATTCCAGATCCACGATTCTTGAAGATTCTTCTGGTGAATACAAAAATTCCAAGAAATACGAGAAAATTAGTTAGCAATGTAGCATCATTCAAAAATCGCTATTCTTGCATTGTTGAACCAATTCTGTTGGCTATGGATAGTGTTGCTTTAACAGCTGCAGAAGTTTTGAGACGCATGAGTCAGATTGGTGAGAATTATGATCCACCAAATAGTAATGCTCTGGAAGAGACTTTGAGTAAAGAAATAGGGAAACTTGAGGTAAGTACACACTTATTTTATTATGCTAATCATTAATTTGTAACAAGACATTTTTCAGTTTCGCCATTGCCCATGCTTCCATTTCAACATCCTTCACTTTCCTTACCCAGTGTGTTCCGAAATTTTGTGTCCTGTTTGTGCTGTGACTTCAGTTCAAGGATGTAGCTTGTAGCTGAGCACATGATTTAAATAAGGTCTATCTGCCCCTTTTAAGTTTTCTTTGTGAAAGTTATCTATATTTAACTAGTATCTTGGCCATTTTGTAATCCATTTAATATTTTCATTTCTAGGAACTAATTGATGTCAATCAAAAACTACTGGAAGCACTTGGTGTCTCTCATGACACATTGGAGCAAATATGTCACATTGCAAAAAGTGAGGGTTTGCATGGAAAGTTAACTGGTGCAGGCGGAGGAGGATATGCATTTGTGTTGCTTCCATTTCGTGGTTATGATAAACAGTTGTGTGCAGTGAAAATGAGTTATGAAAAAAATCACTTTCCTGTTCAACAAGTTACATTAGGAGGTAAATAATTATCAAAAATGAATTTTATTTTGAAATGTGAACATTAAAAAATACAAAAAGAATACTACAGTTTTTGAAATTCCTTAATTTGTTTTATATTTAGGTCCTGGTGTTACACTAATTGATTCATCTTTGAGTCGAACATACGAGCAAAGAAGGAAAAGTGATTTCTCTACGTAAGTGGGTTTGGATTATTTTATGTTCTGTGCTCAAGAAGGGTGTTAATGGTCATGAAAATGGTGATGGCATTTTATGAGAAAAAGAATATTAAATTCACTTTTCATTCCTACTCCTATTTTTCCTATTATTCACTTAAATTGTGGCTGAGTGAAAAACGTATGTCCTGACCATATTTCTATCTTACCTTTCCTCCAGGATTCCTTCAACACCCAAGTCCCCAACTCATGATTTTAATGGTAAAATATCTTCTGATTCATCTGAGACTGATGAACAAAAAGCCCAACCAAAGGATGAAGATCTTGAAGAATGGCCTTGGCCATTTGATCTTCGGGAAGTAGTAAAGAATATGTTTGAAACTCAAATAAAAGAAGATTTACAGGGGGGTGAAATTGCAATTCCGCTCCAAAGTTTATGTGCAGTCAATGTTCCTGAACCATTACCACAATGGATGGATAAAATCACAGAGTTACAAGATCGCATAGCATCAACATGGAAAAATGCATTACAAGAAGGACTGGCACAAAGATGGAAAATGCAAGATCAAACTAAGGATAGTCAGTTTGGAACTAACAAAATTTTAAGAGCTGCACAAAAAAAGCTACAAGATAGCACTGCTCCTATAACCAAACCAGGTGCTCTCAAAAGTAATGTAGACCAACTAGTTTCTCCTACAGCTAAAGGACAGAGAACCAGCAAGCGAATTTCCATAGATGTAAGGTCAGAAGAATCTGATTCAAAGGCAAAACCAACTATGGATGCAGAGTATTACATCCCTAAGCAGGCTTCATATGGAGGAAAATCTCGTGAAGAATTGAGTCGTCCTTCAAAGTGGTTGAAAGATCAGTTTCCTCCATATGGCAATAGAGAGTGGAAATATGGTGCAGATTTGGATGAAAGTTCTCGACAACTGCAAAACCTTCAGAGAAAGCACAAAAAGTTTTTAAAACACATGAAACCCGGCTGTGATCATTTCAAAAAAACATGTGGGAAGGATACTTGAAAAAATTGTTTAATTATAGTTTGACATAGTTTCAGGAAATCCTATGAAAACTATTATTGAAATAATGCTTTTGACTCCAGTCAGATCTGTATTGTTTTCAGTAACATTTCTTCTTTAATCTTCAATTACATAGTATGTTTCTTAATTATTCAGCCATTGTTTGTGTTTGTTTTATTATACTTTTGTATGCTTTTTTGAAAAATTTGTATTATGCAATAAACTATTTTTTGTGTTATTTGTAATTTCATTTGTGAAATTATTAGAGTTTTTAAACTCAGTTTTATTGACTCATGTTACACAAACGTTTTTCTTCTTGACTTTTTTTCTTCTTGCAATCACGACAGTTCAAATTCATGTTTAAATACGTTTTTTAAGCAAATAGTTAATGTCATCTTCATCACACAACTTAATTATTGGGTAAGAGAAAATTATATAGTTTTAAATCTCCAATCTGTATTTGCTCCTCCATATGTTCAAGGCTTTTGTAACATGGTACTAATAAAAAAAGTTTGAGACACACAGAACCTTAAACATGTCAAAATGTCTAATATTTTTCCAATCATTTTCATACACTTATACTGTCTTGGTACATTTCCATAATGGTGACTTATGACTTATAAAATTATACATCCATTCTGATAGTTTGAAAACCATATTAATGAGGAATGTCATCACATGCTTACAAGAGGTCAACAAGCGATAGGCGAGATTCTCTGCTAGTTTTTTCTTTTTTCTAGAAATATTTGGATGTAGAATCTGTTTCTACATATCAATAAATGGTCATAAAACAATTTTTTTTTCAATTTTTATCTACCTTTAACTTTTTGCTTTAATTATTTATTCATAAAGTTTACTAATTGAACTTGTAAAATTAAAACCCCTCAAGTTTTCACGTTTTTCTTAATATTTTTAACTTTTCAGTAAGACTCAGAGATAAATATGTCTATCTATTATCATGAATTTGCTTTTGTCAGGAGGTAGGTGAACAGTGAGGATGGATGATAATACTAAAACACTTCAGAAATTGTGCAATCATTTTATTGAAATAGATTAACTAATGGGCAGCTTTAAGTACTCAATGAATGAAGTCTAAAATCAACATTCTGTCCTAAAAATGTAACTTAGGGTTTTTTGCATTGTTAATTTATGTAAATATATTGTAACAAAATTCCTCTAGGGAGATAGGGTCAGTTTCAACATGCATATTATAACCAAACCGTTTGGAGAGATTATTACACTTCTGTAAACTAGTTTAGGCAAGACACATTAACAAGTATAAAATCAGCAAGAATCTGAAATAAATGTAATTAAACATTTCATGATATGTAAGTATTGAGAATTGCGTAAATTATAGTTATCACAGTGCAACCAACAGCATATATCTGGCACAAAAGGAATAATAGTATTCTAGAAAAAGTGTAAACTTGCCTTACTTAAAAAATGTGTGATGTGTCACCTTGAACAAATTATCCTAATTAATATCAAATAAGGTAAAAAGTAAATATATGTACAGTCAAAAAGAGTTTCACTTGTCTTTTAAATATGCCTACGATATTAGTAGGCTACGTTGTATTTTCTATATAATTAAGGTTCTTAGATGTATTTTCAGCAAAGTTACATGATTGAATTAGAGACATTGGCTGAAGTGGGAGAGTTAAAATGAGTTTTCACTGTAAGAGTAAATATTCATAAAACTATGATTTGATTTCTTTTCTAATTAACATTCTATTATATGCGGGAACTTTTCTATTACTTCAATTTCATTATTGCACAGTTTTTATCTTTTATACTTCACATATCATTTATGGAACCAATATGATAAAATAATATTCATTGTTAGTAACAATGTCAAGTTATATTTTGTGCGGCATCTCATGAAAAGTTGCAAATTAGACAATGAAAATATTGAACACTGAAAACCAAATGGGTTTAATAAGTTATAAACTTGGAGTAAAAAAAACAACAAAAAACAATAAAATAATAGCTGCCAGCAGCTAGAATGTTACAAGGAGTGCTGTTGCTTGTTATTCCTTAGCAATGATTGATCCATTTACATTTCTTATTCTAGGAACTTTTGCACTGAGAATTCTATGCAAATGACACTTAACAAAACATTAAATCACAATAGATTGACAGTAAGTTTTCAAGCACAGACTATAGAATACTGTAGAGATTCACTAGTATAACTGAACAGATCTGTTTTGGAAAAGATTATCCATCAAAACATACATGTTGCTTTTCACATGTTTTAATGAATATCTTTCTTTCATTTTCATGTACTTACATGAAAATATACTTGTACTGAAAGACTGTGACTAATTGATTACAAAATAGTATGTCTGAGACATTTAAAAACAAACAATAGATACCAGAAAATGAAAACCAATAGTTGCTTAAAGTTCTAGTTCCAAAACCAGCACTAATATTATTTCTACTCTAGTTTACTCTACATCTAATAATCTCTTGGTAGACATTTGGTAAATAAAATATAAAAGAAGGTAATGTGAATACTGTTAGCCTGAGGGAAGTATTTCTATATGTGGCAGTAAAGTTCAGATAATTTTCAAGTAATACTTACTGTTGTCAAAATAAAATCTTTCCGTTTCACCAAAGCAAGTATATGTTTATAAATCAGCTCATATATTAAACAAACTATATGCCTTTCTGTCTCTACTTATGTTCTTTGTTCCTCTTTCAGAGTTCATCTAATATGCAATGCATGACTATACATCCTTTAGAACAGTTACTTTAAGCAATATTCCAGAGAATATCTTGGGGCAGTTTTGCTATTTATCATTATACATTGCATCCTATCATTTCATGATAGCAATAAATTCCGTTTCAAATTTGGATAAACTAGCCAAATGATAAAAAATACTTCTCTCATAGAAATGGTAACTTATCTCCCACAAAGTTTGTTCTTTGTTGGGTAAAATTGTCTCATATGAGAAAACAACAGTTAATTGAATACATCAATTAATAACAATACATACCATTCAATATGCAACAATCTCATATAATAATAATAATAATAATAATAAAAAATTATTGTTGTACAATATAATGTCTTGGAGAAACAAGAGCATTTTGAAAATGGAATGTCCAGTTCCTAAACATAAATATTATATTGCAAAAATATGTCTGAGTCTGTAAAAAACAATTATTTGCTTGTGCCGGTCCAGAGAAAAATTCAATTACTTGAACAATTAACAAGCGTTGGAATCTAAAGAAAACCTTTCCCATAGCAGAATATGTGACATCAATTTTAAGCACAATTGTAATTATAAAAATTAAATTAATTGAATTAATAAATTATCGATCTAGATAACAAGACTTAAAAATTAAGGTCAATTCAACTATTTGGCATTTACATACATATTTGTATCTACAGAGAATGAAAATTCAAATTTTTATAATCTTCATCATGAAGGTAAAGTTACATCAACTCAACTTTAGTTCATTTTGTATTGAACCAAAAACCAGACAAAAGATATTCTCAAAAAATATTAAATCCCTGGCAATTTGATATTTACCAACCATTAAGGAAATTATTTAATTTTATGAATGAAATAATTTTCTAGTTTAAGAAGAAACTCTTAATTATTTTCTCTATCAGTGTGTTCTACATTACTTCTGGTTATGAATTACTTTTAAAGATATTTTTAGCCTTGGAAAAATACTTAATAATAATGGAAACTCAGATATTGATTTACTTGTTGCTTATTGGTGCTTTACGATATGTTACTGCAATTTTCAAAATATTTATTTACATGTTTCCATTATTTAATTTTTGCAAAAACACAGTAATCAATTTTCATTTTCAGAAGATTCATTGGGTTATCACATATTAATAGCCACGTTATATCAGTCCTATGTTTACAATCATATTACATCTTTTAAAAATCTCTGAATAATTGAATTGAGTGCTCTCTCTTTCCTAAATTGATAAATTAAATTTGGTCTTTTGAAGACAAAAGTTAGGATACTACATATGTTCACTACTGTTACCAGGAGTGTGACAAGGGCAAGAAGTACACAGCAACTTTATTGTAACCTTCAGAAATACTACCTTAAGAGTTAATAGTCACGTTTCTTTGGTATCCATCACTCTGTACAACAGTGTCAGAAACGACACCTTGTTCAGATCCTGTGGCTATGGAATCATCGTCTCCTTCTCCAAGGTCAGTGCTAGGTATATAACCTTCTGATTGTTCTGCAAGCTCAGCCTCATGCATCCAGTCTTCTATTTCAGAACGATACATGCGCCTCTGTAATACTTCACGGTTTCGAGGCCGAACGCCAATAAAAGTAGCTGTACCCTAAATACATAAAACAGAAGAAAATTAATAATTTTGCATTAATGTACGCAAAATTAAGGAGATCTACACTTACCCCTACCACTAAATCTTGTCGCAACTTTTCTAGTAACTGGAAGTCCTGAACCCAGCTTTGGAGTTCCTCCCATTTTAAGTGAACTTCTTCATGAAGCATTTTCTCCTCTGAAACAAATAATATAATATTATATGATTGTAAGTTATCTACACTAAAAAAATATAGGGAAATCATATAATGCACTGTTACCTTCTCTTTTACTTGTTTGTCGTTTGTACTGAATCCTAAAGCGGAATGCTTCCAGAATTGAAGCAACTACAATAGTTAAAACAATCATAGTTGAAATGTAAAATAGCATAAAATAAGCTCTGCTCCACTGAGATACAACTGAAGCATAACCATTCATTAAGATAAACCAGTTATTAACAATTGTTAGTTCGAATAAAGTTATTCCACTTGTCATTAAATTTTCAAAGGTATTTAAGTAATAATATCCCAAGGCAGTGCTACCATTTGCACTGTATTTATAGAAGTCTTCCACAGTAGTGTTTCTGTAGAAAAGAATGAACACATTACTCAAAAACATAAGGGATTATTTCTGCAGTACTATTATCAATGCTAAGTAAATTACTCACATGCAGCAATTTCTCATGTTGTAACCTGCAAACAGTTCCATGCCAACAATCGCAAAAAAATAGTACAACACCAGCATTACAATGGCAGTCGAACACATAAGAGGAGTAAGAAGAACAAGAGTTCCAAATACGTCTCTATAACGCTTCTTAAGCTTGAAAAGACGTAACAGCCGCAAAGGGCGTAGTACCACAACATATACAAAAGACGGCACAAAATACAGGATGACAACACCCAAAAGTGCTGCAAGCGTAACAGTAAAGTCATATATATTCCATCCTGAGCTGAAGTACTGCATGATTCCCAAGCCAACAATTTTAAGCAAAGACTCCAAAACATACACTGAAAGAACGCAATAAAACTGTTGTAACACGGCGAATTTGCTTTTCAAATTTGTAAAAATTAACACAATTGACATTGGTACTTACATCCAACAAATAATATTGTATCCCAGGAAGCACTAAAGGCTCTAGCCGACTCCTCTAAATCATTTGTTGCTTCAATAATACGTGCTATCATGGCAATACCATTTGAAAGTATGAGTCCATCTGTGCAATAAACATTAGAATGAGACAACCATTCAAACTTGTAATTTTGGCAACACCGGTAATCACCAGACACAAGTATCCATAACACTTTAAATGCAAGACAATTGAGGCACTAACTTTCAGAACCAGCTCAATTCAAAATATACCAAAAATTCACTTTTTTCAATTTTGTGAAGACAAAAGGTGAACTGAAATGTAAGGATTGAGTTCAAAGCTAGCTTATTCCCATGTAAATCATGACAAAAACATCCCATTCATATCAAACTGTATTATGATATATTTGTCTCTCTTGTAAAATTACTGCAAAATTTTAATTATCATTATTATTATTATAATTTACATAAAATGGTTGTCTATTATCAGAGTGCAGTATTTTCATGAAACATCTTTTATCCTAATAAAAGAAACTTTCTCGTGCATTATCTTCAGAACCTAGGAATTGGAAATTGATTCAATAGCAACAAGCCCAGATCCACTGTCTAATGTGACCTTTCTGAACTTGAAGCAAATTCACTATATACTTTTGTTACAGTGTTATTCTTAATTGGACTACACGTTATCCCCATCACACCATAAAGAAAGCATTTTCGGATTTGTTACTCTTGTGTCAATGCTTAGTTTATACTTACATATGATGTATTCAAAATATTTCCATGTTACAAGGTCATGGGCCAACTGACACATTGTTTGAACTGGAGCCCATGTAGTATGAAACCATGGGATCTGTGAGAACTGGGCATCCCATTTCAAAAGCGCAGCATCATAAACAGAATAAAACTCTTCTAGTGATAATGTGCCACTGCCAGATGTGTTGAGTTCTTTGAACATAAGCACGGTGTCACGTGTTGCTGAAAGATGCAATCTTCAGTAAAAATTATCCTTTCAGTGCACTTTTATATGATTTGTAAATGCAAATTTGAAAATATACTTACACAATTTTGGCATATAATACCTCAACACACCCGCAAATTGTTTAAACTTCATTCTATTGGGGTCTTTTTTAGAAACCAGGAGTCGAAATGCATGTTGACATGCTTTACGCTTATGAAGTAACAACTTGCGGAATTTTTCTTTTTCTATTCGTGTAAATGTTTCATATACAACAGCCAACATCTATGAAAATGATATACTTAGGAATGGATACATGTTTCATGTAAGTAAATAAAAAAATATAATGAAATAATCAAAAGATTACTAACCAGATTCATCAGAACGTAAAGAACAATGCTCAAGTATGAAATAAAAAATATTGAGAACCACTTTGATCGAGAATAAGCAGGCATCATGACATCTGGAAAGCTGAGACAGTAACATGTATATTATATTATTCCATTAGGCATCAGAAATATATTTGCAAAATATAATACAAAAAAATAATGACTATGATCTCTGGATATTTTATTCACACAGATATTAAAAGATATTCAAAATAATTCTTTACTGTTTTCTCCATTTATATGAAAGTGACTAGAACTTCACATTGCAGGTAAGAAATAATATTTTAGTCTTTATTTTCTGTGTATACTCTATTTGCTTTTTCTCTTAGATATGCAAAACCATATGAATTACTTTCCCTTTACTTGAATAATAATTGTACTTAATCACATTTGTAAATACAATAAAAACTACCTACTTGGCAGTGGTCAGAAGCACAAACATGCTGACAAAACTGTCATGAAGTGTAGTAAAATGCTGATCATGAGGATCAGCCGAAAACAGGAAGTACCCAAGAAGACCATAAATTGACACACAGAACAGTAGAAGGCCAAGCATATCCAATATTGGAGGTAATGATTGGAAGATCTGTCTGATAAAGCGCCTGACACCACCACAGTGCCTCGTGTCCACCAGAAATATTGGTCTCAACGCTCGAGTCACCCTAAAGTGAGATGACTGTCTAATGAGAACTACTATTGCCTCTACAAACATAATTCCTAGAGTCACACACTGTTGAAAAGAAAACAACAAAAGTCAAAGCATTACTTATATAAAGTTCAAGTTCAGTACAATGGAAAATAATGTACATCTTTTCTAATTTTTAATAATTTGTGTACATTGACAAGACAGTTATGATTTTCTTTTTATGTATTGTGTGGAGAACCTTGTAAGTACAGCTGTCAATGAACTTTCAAGTTACGGTGTACATATGTTCTGTTACGGTGAATTACACAAATTCAAATTACCTTAATCATTGTCCTTTTATGCTTCAATATTGTTCTCCAACCTATCCAACGTAACTTCAGTGTTAGCTCAATCCCAATTATAGTTAAAGCTAGCAATTCAATTGATCCATGAATTCCAACAGGTAACTAAAAAAATACACATTCTTATTAATATTATTAAATAATTTACAATGTATTTCAATAATGCAATATGGATAATATCCTATTTTGAAAAAAACAAACAAAACATTTCATACTTTAAACAATGGAACTGCAGGCTCTTCCACAAAGGCAAGAGCAAGGAGAATTAGAGATGTTGCCAGGTCCAAACCATAATACCACCTATTATGAACCAAAAGATATGCTGGGAGAGCTTCTTTGTTGTGTGGGTGAGAGTCAAACTTTTCATTATTTTCTCCTTCCTAAAAGACATTATAACGCTTTTAATTTTTTTATTGAATCCATAAAAGCATTTGCAAAACAGAACAAGATAGACTCAACATGCCTCAAGAAATATAGCAGCTTCATGAAAATTCATTTCCCAATGTTGCTCGACATCAATTTGTATGTCACCTGACCTACTTGACAGTTCAACGGAATTTTCTGACAATTCTCGATTTAAACTTGATGTACTTCCTATCTCATTGGGGTAGTCTTCATTTCCATTTGGAATGCGTTGTTCTGAAATTACGATTAACGAAATTAATGACAAGTGGAAGATAAAATGTCATTAGCATTGTCATGCTCACTTCACAATCTCAATAAAATAATAATTTTTAATTATATTTTTAAATATTTTGAAACTCACTGATTTTATTTGATTGGTAAGTGCCTTCATAGTTATTAGTTTCATCATTAAATCTAGAATAACCATCAGCTGACGATTGTGTACTCCGGAGAGCAGCCATTGGAAGGAACTTTCTACAGCCAACATGAGCATTCTATTATGTATTAATACTTGTATAGAAGGAAAAGGCAGAATGGAATAATTTAACAGGCTTGTTTCAATTACTAACTGATCTAATTTTATTTCCACCAAAATTTGTTGTATATGAACATGCTTGATGATTAAAATACAAATCATGGAACAAAATCGATGGCACCACTGCCATCGAATGGCAAGTAGAACAGCCCGCCATCAGCTGGTTCATAGCAGAATACAGCGGATGCTGCGGTCGTAGTTATTCCATTGTCCGTAACGCCGCCATGTTGATTCTCGTATTTACCGAGATTCTTGATTCTTCACTCGTTCTTCACAGAGGTTCTCCAATACTCCTGTAGAGTGATCCCCTTTCGTGGAGTGCGGTGTAAGGTAAGTCAACGTGTCCGTTTGGAATTATTTTTAATCCATTGCATCCTGTAGTTTTTTGGATGAAATAATGGTTAATTGCTAATCAAAATGTATATTTATGCATTCGAGTTGCTTTTATTATGTTTATTTCCGTGATATTTAGTAATGCATCCAGTTTGAAACATTCCAATGTTGTTGTTTGCACATGTTTTCTGTAGACTGCGTAAATTTATTTCTCAATTTGATAAGTACATTCATATATATATTTTTGCAGATGACTAATCCTAAAAAGGAAGCTACTGCAGCGGCACCTGCGCCAGCTGGCAAAGGTGCTGCCAAAGCTGGCGCAGAATCCAAAGCTGCCCCGGCTGAAAAAAAGCCTTCCAAAACTGCGATTAAGAGAGCAGCAGCTGCTGCCAAAGCTAAGAATGCAGCTGCAGCTAAGGTCAAGAAATCTAGAAGGGGTGGTATTGGCAAGAGAAGCCGGAAAGCTAGAGCTACTAGGAAAGAGGAGAAAAGTGCTGCCCATGCTCAGAAACGCAGTGCGTCTGCTTCCAAGGATGGCCCTCCAGCAAAGAAGCAGCGACGCCCTCATAGAGAAATTGCTAGTGGTGTGATGAAATTCAGCAGGCCCTATAAATACCACAGAGGAGGAACCTGGAAATTCGATGGAAAGAAGATCAAAAAGGTACTTTTATTTATATGTAATATTTTGGGTTTGTAAATTACAAAAGTGTTAGAAGTAGTTTGGTTTGATACTCAAGACAATTTGGTAATCATTCTGCCGATTATGCTAGAATATTTTCAATTTTTACCACCAATGTGAACGATACTTAAAATTATGCAATTGATCACACATGACTCTTAACACTGGTAATTTTATTGCTATTAATATGTTTCTGACTGCTACTAATGATGTATTTTCATGTATATTGAAATAATGTGAAATTAGCTTGTTTCGTCACTACCTCTGAAGTAGCATTGAAATTTTTGTGAATGTTAAAAACAAATTATTTTATGAGCATTAATTTAGAAATTATTTTTTTCTCGTAATATGTATTAAATATGGAAAGAATTTTCATTGATATGTTACCTTTCAAGGCCACTCCCAAAAAACCAAGAACTATTAAGAAAGAAATTGGAGGTGAAAAGAACGGAGGATTCCGAATCGTTTTGTTGAAAAAGCGCCGCAATAACTATCCAACTGCGGACAAGTAAGTAAATATTTAATTTTAATTCAGTGAACAGGTAGCTTCTTGAAATTTTTATGATGCATTGATAATATTCATATAGTTTAAATAATTTTTTCAGTTATTTTAATTGCTGGAAGCTACTTATGATGTGTTATCATGTTTATTGAAGTACTGTGAAATTGGTTTGTTTCGTCACTACCTCTGAAGTAGCTTTCAGGATTTAGAATGTTGGAGAGTTCATTGTGTTTCTGTTCAGTATATGTAATTTGTTTTGTAATAAACTGTATGTAATGACTTATAACTGCATGTTACACAAGTTAACAAGTTGTGCAGTTAACACGAGTACTTTTTTTGAATAGTATCATGAGATTGAGTGACGTCCAGAGAGTAGACAGAAAAGACAGCACTTGGTGTATAACAAGTAGTTCTTATTTGATGTGGTGGGGAGATCTAATGGAGGTTGAGGGAGGGCACCACAATTTTCAGTCCCCAATAGCGTTGAATATTGGAAGTGAATAGGGTTCACTTCCAATATTGTTTGTCCTGATTTTTAAATTTATTTATAATATATACATAATATGCAGAACAATTAAGAACATAAGAGGGAAGGAAATAGAGGATAAATATACAAAATAAAAGTGAATGATTTCACATTTTTATTATTTATTTTTAAATTAAAACATTTAATTCCTGATGATACTATTAACTTGGATTTCAAGTTAGCCTGAAAACAAGTTTTATACATTTATGTTGCTGAAAGCAAGCTCCAGATCTTTTCACACAATTCATCTTGAGTGTGAATTACCGAGCATTGTTTTTATTGTTCAGATGGGAACTGTGCCTTTTGCCCGAATATTGCTTGGTGCTGTTAAATCTCCACATCAAAATAAATGAATAAATACGGAAGACAATCTATTTTATAGAGTTAAATCCTTTTCTTGTACAAAATCAGTTTTACTATTAAAAATGGAAGTCTTTTTAATTTTTCATGATTAATTTTGAAAGGATTCATAACACGTTGCAAATGAACGGTTGAATTATGCACAGAATGTAATTACATATAAATTCTAGCTTTGATTATTACACAGTTGGTTTTAACTTCATTTCATTTATAGTACAGAATTGTGCAACACTAAAAAATCGATAACTATATTTCATTTATTTTATTTTCAAAAATACACAGACCTGAGTCCTTTTCTAGCCAAACTAGTTACAATGTCCTTTAGTAGAAAGTACATAAAATTGTTAAAATGTGTGTTTAAACTTCATCACCATCATCATTAACTTCTTTTGTCAGAAATAGATTGATTTGAAAGCGCCCTTTCTTAAAATTGTATAACAATGTCAGCATAGAGACTCTTTCTGCATCTGTGCTAGGTTCTATAAAGAAAGAAATTTAATAAAATTCAGATCATTTTATGTTGTGCCTCCTTTTCATAAAACTCTGCTCTCACAAAGACTTGTTGAAAGACATGGCGATGGTGTAAGGGTTAGTGTACCGGACTGTTGTACCCAAGTTGTTGGGTTCAAACCCGATAGAAGCCGTGGATTTTTAAGGGCGAAAAAATCCTTGGTACGCCTTCCTTTGGAGGGGAAGTAAAGCAATCTGTCCCATGTTAGTAGATTTACTTGCATGTAAGAGATCCTCAAGCCTAAATGACGCCTCTGAGCTAAATTGAAAATCTCCTGTTTCTCGCCCAAGAAATACCTCCTTTCTCTGTTAGTTGATGAAAGGAGCGTAGCGAAATTTGCGTGGTCAGACGGAAGAGCGGGCCTGATGGCCCGAGTCTCGCCACGTAAAATAAGGCAAATTCAATTCAATTCAAAAAAGACACAGCTCAGGTCCCCAGGTCGGCCCAACAAAACTGTACAAAAGCAATCTGGAGACCAAAGGAAGTTTTATTTTAAAAAAATTGAAATGTTTTTGTTATTGCATTCTAAATATAGCTGTACTGTAATTATTAATAATAAATGTTACCTCTGTTTTCTGGTCTACTCACCAAAAATTGGCATCCTGTCAGGTTATTCAGGATGTAGAATATCAGAAAATACAGTTGGGACCACACAGTAAAGTACAGTTCTCACGTTAATGACACTAATCATGTGCAACGTGATTTACATATTCATATCTTCCACTAATTAAGAGTATTCTAGGGTGAAAGCTAATTCCTTTCAGCTGCTTTATATACCTGAAGTTATACCTGTAATATATGATTAGAAACATTCGGTAATATTCTCAAATGTAGTTTTTTCCACAAGCAATAGTAAATTATTAATTAACAGTAAATTATAATATTAACATAATAGTAATAATTATAAATGCTAAAAGTATGAAGATGCAAGTATCAATGCATCAAGCAAATCTGTTGAACACAATTGCCTTTCAGTACTTCCTGGAAAGAAAACGCCTTGCCCTTCCTGCAGCTTCGTCGCCATTATTATGGCAACTTGCCACTTAACATCCTCTGTTGTGGCATTTTGCTGGGGAAAATCGGGAAATATCACACTTTCTGCAAGCATAGTACTAATTCAAGTACGAGTAAACTTCTTTTATAACAGTTCACTCCAAACAAGCTCTGTGCAAATGCTGAGGGAAAATTTTCGAATTCTAAAGCGTTCCTGTTTTCTGTGGTATTTGTCAATAAGGTTTGGTAGAGGGCTCTTCATGTAACTACTGGGCCTGGTTATGGTTGTATCTCCCCTCTGCAACTAATTTTCATGAAAGTGATACGAGGTACGGGGTTGGTTCTAGCTAGTGATACAAGACTAGTGTTACCACACGCACTTCATAGTTCTTAGTTGCTTTGGTATTTTCTTTTGGTATCTTGTGAATGTATGTTTGACAGACAAGCTTAACAAGCCATCTGTTGGGTGATATCCATGGAGGCCTTGTGTATTGCTTTTTTGGTTGTAATGTCTATTCCACTTTAAGTAAGTTGCCTTGGTGATTATGATGTGGTAGGTATTTTGTGCATTGGTTTCTTTTGGAAGGGAAAATCTTGCATACAGATACATGGCTTCTCTCAGTGTTGGATGTCTTGGCAATGTGGTTTATCTAAAGGGCTGAAAGTGCAGGTCCTGTAAACCAAAGAATGTATTAGTTTTGACAGGTCCTGCAGCTTAGTGGTTTAGGCAGCAGCCATGGTCTGTGGGTTTGAATCTTGCCTTAGGCATGGATATTTGACTCAGTGTGGTGCTGGGGTCCAAACCAGTAATAGTTGGGAGTTGGAACTCCATAAAACATAAGGAATGTAATTTCCAAAATTCAGAACACTGAATATATAATAAAATGTAAGCAACTTAGGTATGCTCACTTCTTGTGCAAGTAGTTTTCATCCATGATTTTCAATGGACACTACATTTTTTGTATTCTGCATCGAGACATTTGCTAGTAATAGAATTGGTAATTACAAAAATAGACTAGGATTCCAAAACACAGTGATTATATTCCAGTACTTTGCAAGAAGCACCATTTGGATATGTTTTACTTGAGTTTTGTTCATGATTTTTAGTATTGCTGCTATTATTAATAATAATAGTAATAATAATATTATTGCTGATGGTATTATTGAAATAAGTCTTTAGATTTTAAAATTTCATTTTTATTGTATTGTTTATCATAATGAAGATGAGATTGTAAATTTCCTGGAATGTAGGATCTTAGTATGAAATTATTAGCACATTCATAACTTACTTCTTAAAGTGATATCTAATGATTATTTTTCAAAATGTGAAGTACATTGTCATGAGGTAAGATGTCAGTCCCTGATCACAAACAGCAGGAGCAATGATGATGATGATGATGATGACGACAACAACAAAACTTCTCTGAAATGAAGTGTGTGGAAAAACAATTCAAGCATTTTTAAAAAAAGTAATACATGAAAACCAAAATAACATAAACACCCCAAACGTCCACAATAATGCATTCAATAGTCAGGAATAGAATGAACTTCACTGAAACTTTCAATAAGAAGCAAATTGATTGTACCACTCTTTAAAGTTTGGTTAAAATACCATTCTTTGATGTTTTATTGACCAGTATTGTAAATACAAAGTGCCAGATGATCTGCAGCACGGCTGCAAGATGCCAGGAAAACTGTGTAAGAAATTATGAAGGGGTTCATATACTTTTTATGGCATATTATGGAAAATTAACTGCATAAATTACCGCGGTTCATAATTATAGTGCATATAAACCCAGTTCCCGGTAATTATGAGGTAGTAAAATATGAAGTAGTGATTTCCATACACAATTTAAGGTCAACGGAAAGTAGAAAAGGAACATGTAAGATAACCAAATTTCAAATAATAGAAAGAATATTATTGGTCCGATGTGTGAACCTTGAGGTACCCCAAATATGTAAACAGTGAGAATATGAGACTCATACTTTACCTTATGCATATAATTAGACATAACGAAAAAAAAGTAGTGAAAACCAGTGTGTTCTAATGTCTGTAACATATGCGAGTGACACTCATGTGTCCTCTGCATCTTGCATCTTCTCTTTCCTTCACCTTGGCCTTTATCTCTTTCTCTCTCCCCCCCCCCGTCTTTTTTTCCTCCTACCTTCACTGCATGAAGGTTCTTCAATTTGTTCCAATTGGAGTTTGCAGATTGTACAAATTTAATGTGTTCATGTGAATGTATTATTTCAGAATTAGGAAGAGACCTACCAGAGGTGTGTTCCGGAAGCACATTCGATACACTCGCAAATCCCTGAAGCCTGGAACTATTTGCATCTTGCTTGCTGGGATCCACAGGGGCAAGAGAGTTGTTCTCCTGAAAGTGTTAAAGACTGGCCTTCTACTTGTTAATGGTGAGAATATGTGATAGACGAATCGATAGAACTAATCCATATTGTTTTATTTATTTATTTAATCTATCAAACAGGCATTCGCCCAATATACATTACATTCAATATTTACTTAATATAAGTTAATTGTATTCGCATACATATTTTTTCCTTGCTAAATCTGAACAATATGATAGTGATGTAAAAAATATATCTATATCACATGTGTTTACTAGTCTACTCATACACCATATAGATGCATTATGTTCCAGATTTGATCTCGCAATTGGTATGTTAAAAGTTTTATCGTTATTTCTCATATTTCACATAGGTACATTAAAATTCAGTTTGGATAACAGTGCGGTACAATCAATATCATTGTTTATCAATTTATACAGAAAAATAAAATCATTGAATTTTCTATGAGAATGTAGTGAGCTAATGTTCAACAAGCTCGCAACATGAAAATAATTATGTGTGAACCTCGGTGATGGAAGCTGAAGTTTCCAAGCAATATAGTTAAAGAACCTATGTTGAGTTGATTCAACTTTTCTTGAATAAATGTCATAATGAGGCGACCAAACTGGAGAAGCATATAATAAAATTGGTCTCGCTAACAAATAATATAGAGTCTTTAAAATGGAAGGATTTTGGAATTCACTGGTCATTCTCATAACAAATCCAAGTAGTTGATTGGCTTTATTAACGACATAATTAATATGTTTATCAAATTTGAAAATAGGATCAAAAATAACTCCAAGATCGTAATATTCATATAGACTCGAGAATATGATTGTCAAGAGAAGAACGATAAACTGTTTGCGACCTACACCTGGAAAACCTCACTATTTTACATTTATCGATATTCAAGGATATTTATTGAAATTACATCATATCATAAGCGAGTTCAAACATTCTTGAAGCTCACAAGTCTTACAACAATTTTATTTCTCTGTAAATTTTAAAATCATTGGCAAAAAGTAAGAAATTACAATCGTTCTGTTCATATAACTTTGAATGTAAAATATAGTCCTTGCCAAAGTTTAGTTTTGAGAATTGAATTCACAAAATGGTTCCTTGTGAGGAAAGGTTGGTGTAGTTTTTCAATTAATATAATTTTTATTTAACTTTTTTCAGGTCCGTTCAGTATCAATGGCGTACCACTTCGTCGAGTGAGTCAAAACTTTGTTATTGCTACTCGTACTCGTCTGAAAATTGATGAAAAAAGTATTCCCAAACATTTGAATGATGACTACTTCAAGCGGATTCGTCCAAAGAAATCCAAGAAGGACGACAGTGACATTTTCACCACAAAGAAGGAGGTCAGTTGATATTGAATTCTGAAGGTTGTATAAAATTAAGACATACAGTTAGAGTGCTGATGATGGAAATGTTTAATTGATCATCTGTGATATCAATACATATTATTCGTCACTACCTCTGAAGCACTAATTAAGATAAAAGATGTTACGAGAAGGTTTTTATTCTGTAAAACTTTCTATTCAAAACCTGTAACTTGAAATCTAATAGTTGACTTTGTTACTAATCATAATTTTTTAGAAGGGGTTTTAAATGCACTAAAATGAGGTTCGAAATTGTCCTATGAATTTGTGCAGAGGTTTGTGTTCAAATTTGAGGGAATTTATGCAATGTACGAAATAGTTTGAAGAGCTTAGATTGAGTCATTTACCAAGTTAGAGCAAGAAATTTGAAATTTACTCTGTATTGTTTCTAACACTTCACTTCACTTTCTTCACTAGGGGTGAATTACATCAGTAACAATACACTTGTAATTTTCAACTGAAAATACAAAAATGACATTTGCACAGTCAATGGTGGTGGCTGGCACCTCAAACCCAAAATGTTGCCCTATTTTTTGTTTTTTTAAGTTGCAAGTGTTTTTTTTTTGTTTTTTTATTTTATTTTTTATTTTAATTTAAAATGTTTGATATTTAGTTGTCCTGTCAGATGCCTTGGCAGAAAAAAGTCTTCAAAATATGCCTGAGAATTCTTGTTTTTAGTCAATCACTTAGGCAGTACTATGTTCTGAAGTTATGTTAGGAGTGTTACAACTAATGAATATTTTGTTGTTTAATTGCATTGTACATTGTACATCTTACATAAGGTTATAATATTGCACTAACAGCCAAACTTGTACCAACAGTTCAGCCATCACTTGAAAACCAGTGATATCGTAACTTAAAATTTTGCAAGAATTATCTAATTTGGTTACAGTAGGGTACACGGTACACCTCTACAGAAACATGGCAGGGAAGAGGGAGAAAGGGAAGGGGAAGAGGGGTCTTCTCTAGCCCTCCCTCAAATTATGTTAAGTGCTCTGATAGAAATGAATGAAACTTACCTGTTAGTGATTTTTATAATGGTTTGATGGACGGTTTTATGACACATTTTCTTGCATCCATTCGACAGCCAAACACCCCGTTTGGCACAACACACAAAAAAAGCCACATTTATTCTCACCATTGTAGCACACACACTCAATACTCAAAAACACAAATCACAAAGAATCTGAAGAACACAAGAAACTTAATTGTACGACAGCAATGTAGCTAACCACTTCGACAGCTACCTGACACAGAAAATCATGTAGGCAAAAACCCTATTTACGTATCTCCACATACCATTTCGTAGTATAAGTTTCTACAATATACTAGGACAAAACCCAAAACTTTTGATGTCACGTTAGTGACCAATTATGAACCATTAAAATTATTTCAGAAGTGTATTTTTTTTACAATTTATTTAAATTGCTCACGCTTTGTTTTTTATATGTATGTACTAAGTTACACATATTGCTAACCACCCCTCCCCACAGAAATGTTCCCCATATAACAACCTTTGTCCCTTCCACCGTGGATTTCTCGTGGATTGGCTGAAGTTGTATAAAAAAAAATCATCAAAAATCAATCAAATTGTATCACATAAATTAAAAAAAAAAAAAAAAGACGACGACGACGGCTTGAACTAATTTTATTAAGGAAAAATCTACCTTCAGTATTGCACTTGTAGGAAGATGTGCCAAGAAATGTTTAAATTTGGCAATTTTTGAAATAGTTATTAAAATAGTACCTGAGCCATTATTATAAGCATATTTTACTCTATTCAAACATAGTTTAATAAACAAATTTGGAGACCATTTTGAGAAAATGTTGAATATGTTCTACAGGCTTAGAGTAAAGTATCCACAAAAATTAATAGCAGTTCCAAATTTGAGGGGATTGCAGTGCCACCAGTTCCCACAATCAGGAAATGCCAATTTTGAAAATCGTGGGTGTTGTGGCAATAGTGCTGTTCAGGATACACATTTTGTGAGAAACCACTTATTTAGCATCAAAGAAAATAGTTTTTCCAAAAAAGTGAAATCTGGCGACTCTATATGTTTGAGAAAGTTATGTCACATAGGCAGTATCAGTTACAACTAAACCAACTTTTCAGATTAAATTTTTTTTTCCAGTTATTTTGTAACAGTGTATTAGTAAGAATATTAAAAAAAAAACAGATTTAGTTCATTAAATATTATTATAGCTAATAGTGATACAGGTACAGTGAAATGCATGCCTTTAAAACATCTGGAACAAAATGTCCTTATTTTGCATGCTTCACATTAGATCATTATGATTCTATATCATGGTCAGCTGTTAATTAATAAAATTTGGTTCTACTATAGTAGTAAGTTGTAGCATCTAAGTAAAATAGGGAAGGTGATTTGGTATTCACTTTGATTATATTTTTTCAGAAATACGTTCCTTCTGAGCAGAGGAAAGCTGACCAGAAAGCAGTTGATGCAATTGTAGAAAATGCAATGAAGCCTGGTATGAGTCAACACACACATGGAGCACTTAGAAAGTACCTCAAGGCTACATTTGGACTAAAACGTAATCAGAAACCTCACTTTATGAAGTTCTAAAATATTTGTTGGTATTGAATGGAGTGTTTGTGGGGAAAATAAAAAAGTTCTGTAAAGTTGTTGGTTTTTTTCACCACCAATTTGTACATTCCAATTTCCTAGTGCCATCTAGAGGACTGTGTTGAATGTATGTGATCCTTTCACCCTTGTTTATCTGATAATACATTTACAGAAAGCTACATGCAACAAATGTCATTGTTACTCATTAGGTATGAGAACACTTCATCTTTGCTATTTATTGCTACCGTGACTGGAATGGAATGTGGTGATGAATCCACAGCCAATTTGGAAGAATCCCAAAATGCTTTGTGTAGGAATGTTGGAATAAAGGGAATTCTCAGTGTTCATGCAAATGGAAAATTTGAAGGTGGTAGTACTATTGTGAACTTAGGCTAGCTTTTTGTTAAATCCTAACAAAGAAATGTCTATGTTGCTAAACAGTTCAGAACATCTGAAATCCTTTTGAGTTCGAAATAAGTCTGTTGTGGTGTAGGGAACTTGATATATACTGAGGCTCCAATTACTGGAAAATAAATTGCGTTATTTGGGTGAACTATCTGCATTTTTAGTACTACATTTGAACTGAGGTAGTGAATTGTAAATATATGTATATTTCTGGAGTTTGCGTGGGAGAGTGATGTTCACATCACCAATAAATGCTCAGAAGACTTAGCATCATTAGAATTAGTAATACAACAATTTGCAATTTGTTGCTAAGAGCAATAGTGGGTGGTTTTAGTGTTTTACTTATAGTTTTACTATTGGCCTTGGAAAATGGTTATCACTGGACCACATTTTCTTAAATCTTGCCAAAATGTTGCTACATGCATTCATAATTCAATAGTGTGTATCTGAGTAAGGGTAAGAATCAGAGCTCAAGAAAATACGCACCGATTAGGTTTCTTATAGTATGTCACTTTTTTTAAAATGTTTGTAAATGGGAAATTCATCTGAAGATATCAATGTTTAAAATAAAACAGGCAATTATTGGCTGCAACAATTGGTAAGTAGGGTCATGGTACAACACTGGGCATTTTATCATTCGTTTATATTCATCATTAATAGATTTTATTACATCGAAGTGAATATTCTGTTAACAATTCTTGTCAAAACCCTCATTTCTTTCTGTATTCGGAATTGATCTTTTATATGGCATGGGTAGGAATTCCAGAATTAAGAAAACCTGTACAGAATACACTTCTTTTCGTAGCATGTCACACGCTGTAATTGACGTAAAAATAAATGATATAAAAAATAAAACTAATGCAGAATATTGGTAATAGATGCCAGTGACTTGTTAGTTTCCATTAGTTGCTATGTCTGCTGGGAGATAGCGTTACAAGTTCAACTTGTTGAAATTTACATTATGCTGCATTTTAGTCTTAAAAACAAAATCCTTTTGAGTTCGAAATAGTCAATTCTTCATTGTGCTTTAGGGAACTTGATCTTTACTGAAGCTGCAATTTCTATAAAATATATTAATATTTTAAGATAATGAATTTCAAGATTAATTGAAAGGCGGCAGTTTTAATGTGCAAAGCAGAATACCGAAGCACCGAAAGATGAGTTATTATAAGAATCCACGGCGAGTTGAAAGAGCACAAGTTACGAGGAGAAAAGCACGGAGTGTTTAGCACTGCACCGAAGCTGAGTAGTGGCAAGGAGGTGGTGTAGGGCGAACAGAGTGATGTTCTCGGAATAGGCTTAGAGCTTTTTTGGTCGTCGGCGCAAGCTCGACGCGTCTGTTGTTTCCGCACTTAATAACGCTATTTTCGTACTGTTAAGTTGTAAATTTTATACTAAACTGTGTGTTGTGCTACTGTGAATATGTTGGTGCGCGCTGGTGGAAGGGTCGAGCATGCTGGCGTTGTCGATCGTGACTGACCCGTGTGGCACAACGTGGATGCCTAGAGCCTCAGCTGGCATTTTCTTCTCTTGGCACGAATGTGAAAGAAGAAAATCGGATGTTTCGGTGTTTGAATTGTATTTTGGAATATTAATGTAGTTAGTGAATAATAATGAGTAAGTGCAGTTGCTGCACGTTTGACAGTATACGCTGCCGCTAATGTCAGGTGATTTACGTTAGACAATTACAAACGGGGGAAAATGCATTCGCAATCAGCCTTTGATGACCAACCTGACGAGGGACCCAGTAGATGTAGCACTATACTCTATTATACGTGGAAAGTCTGCACGTGTCTTTTTTCTCACGTATTACTTGTGTCAATGGTTGTCACATATTGTATCATGGGTGCCTTCATGTTTCGTCATTTGGAAGCTGAAAATGAAATAAAGGTAAGTTGAAATATATGGTAGATTAAAGTTTTGAACCGTTCGCTTGTAAATTAGAACCTTGCGCTTGTTGTTATGAACTGTCTCGAAACAGATTTGATGAATTGCTTTTCTTGACCAATGAAGGGGAATAGAGTACAAATTCTTTACGTTTACAAATGTTCTCATTGTATGCTAACCCGATGCTGTCAAAAATATTGGTAATATTTTTAGTGTTTAAAATGTCGATATTCTTATTTATGGTTATAAAATGTGCATGGTCTTAATGCACTAACCTGGTATTCTAACAGTTTGCACGCTTTTAATAACAAGCCTACAACTTAAATAACAAACTGTAGCACCACTGTGCTACAGAATGGCACAGACTTTCCCATATTAGTTTTCTATTTCCTATGGTCTCGGCTAGCTATTCGAACTTGCCACATACTCTAACCTGCTGCTATCAATTTTCAGCAATTTTCGGCAATTTTCTTTGAAACCTTTGGAGCCCTTTTTAAGAAAATGGCCCTTAAGCGCTACAGTAAATTCGAAATTTGAAGCACTTTTTCACAGAAAAATTTCGAGTTTCGAAAAACTTCATTTGAAGCATATTAAATCACAAATGCAAAAGTGTTTACAAATTGCTGGAAATTTACCGTGTATTTTTGTAAATGTACTCCTAAATGGATTTTACATCATATTAAAGAGTGCAATTAGCTCTATCCTTGCGAAAAGTTTGAAGAAAAAATTTGTAGCAGTTTTTGAGAAAATGGCGTTTGGGCGTTTCTGAAAATGCGGAATCAAGAGCTAGTTTTCACAGAAAACGGTTATGTTTTCGAGAAGCTTTATTTGACATTATTTAAAGCACATGTTCTTAAAAGTATAATAATGTGAACAAATTGCCGTTAGTGTAAATATTATCGACGTGAGAGACAAGTAAAAAAATAAATTTTTATAATTTTTGAAAAAACAAAAGAATAGAGCTGTATGGAGTTTGTCATCTTATAGAGTGCATTTACCACAATCCCTATCAAAAATTTAAAGAAAAAATGTGGAGAAAACTGTTTTAGAGAAAATCTTGTTTTTGGAATTCTTTAAAACTGCAAATATTGCTCGCAATTTTGCGCGAAAACTACTAAAATCTTCAAAAGTGTGTACTTGACCTTAATAAAAGAACTAATTATGGAAACAAATTTCATACCAAGGAAAAATCTCTATTTTCAATTTTCTAGTAGGAAGGCACCAAACAATTCATACATTTGAAAAATTCAGTTAATCGTTAAAATCGGACTTTTGCCACTTTTACCACTTTTACAAAGTGTATGTTACTACATTCTTACCAGAAAATTAAAGAAAAAATTTGGAGCCGTTTTTGAGAGAAGTTTGAAAATGTCCAGGAGACTTCATGTAAAGTACTCCCAAATTTTTAGGAATGTTTTACAAAATCTCAAAGCTTTGACTTGAGCCAGATAGACAGGGGTTTCTTCAATTCGGAAAAAATCCTACGCTTGGTTTAGGAGCTTGTACTAGTAGTGTTCACAGACAGACGGGCTGACGGACGTAAAAAAAAAAAAAAAAAAAAAAACCTTTATTTTTCGGTATCTGGGGACTCCAAAACGCGTATTTATGTTGAAATCTGGAAATCGATTTTCTGCAGAATTACATAACTTTTCTAATGTAATTATATACATAAATATATTACATTATATACATAAATATACTACGCATATTACTCCATATATACGTACGTATAGGTACGGGAAAGTAAAATCCTGCTACGAATTGCCGATGTTGACCTCGGCGATAGATATCATTCTTGGTTTCGTTTCTATCAAAACTCCAATATTCGATTTAGTTTGGATAATAAAAATATTATTGGCAAGAATTTTTTGCAATTCATCCATTCAGAGAGCTTGACGTTATTTCTTTCTTCAAGTGCTATAAAATTTAGCAATTTATTTGATACATTTTGTTTAATTTTCAATTTAATTAAAGTTTATTATTTATAACTTTCTCATTACCTATTTTCACTTTGTTTAACATAAATACAATCTCTTGAATTGACATTTAAAGTATATTTTCTTGAATTCCGAAATCCCCACAAATTCACATTCAGTTGGAGTATGTGTGATTAAGCACAAGGAGACGCACCCAGAACCTCTTTCTGAATAGGAGCCTCAAATTATTTTGTAACATTTTTTACGTTCAAAATGAGTAAAATAGTTTAATAATGTTTTAAATTTCGAATGGTTTAGTTACGATATTATTACTTTTGATTACATATGTTCAGTTATTATGAAGGAGGACAATATTATGAGGGGGCTCCATGGCTAGGGTCTCTTTTAATTATTAATCTGGCCTTGGCTCAGAGGTTGTGGAAGGTATGTATTAGCGGTGGCCCATGAATCCTTGTACTCTGTAATTCTCCACCGCGTTGATTTTTACATACCTAACTCTAAATAATCCACAGCACTCGAACGTTGAAGACAATTCGACAAGTCTTTGACCACCAAAATCTTTGGTAGGTTCTGAATGCCAGAAGGGTGGGAAGAAACTCGCGTGAACAGTAACGATGTAAACAAAACTCCTTCCCGGGAAGTCGAATAATAGTTGGCATAAGCAAAAACAAGTAAAGGCAAGCGTACAAATATGCCGTTCAGCAACGCCGGAGATCGGGCCAACGTCACCCAAATTTTAGGCCTCGTAACACTATTGAAGAACATGAAAATTAACTTTGAAATGTACTGTAATTTTTGCAAAATATAATATTTCACGTTTCTCTGTATCGAACGAGTAACAAACGTTAAAAATATCGGGAACCCCTGTCCAGCGAGGGCCCTAATTATGTGCTTTGCCCGCGCATTAATCAATCCCTGAGGATAATGCGCGTTGTTTTGCGGCGCAGGTGAAGAAAAACATCAGCAAGATTCGCAATAACGTGACGTCCGACCTGTGGTGGCTGACGGAAAGCAGCAAGGTGCTGGTGGAGGAGAACTGGACGCTGCAGGTGGAGATGCGGCTGGCCGACTTCGAGAAGGAGCTGGTGCGCTGCATGAAGTCGGACGGATGGGACGGCAGCGAGGACGTGGGCGCCGTCCAGTGGACGCTGTCCGGCGCTCTCTTTTACTCCATCATCGTCATCACGACTATCGGTGAGAAGCGGCGTGGTTGGAGCTCGGGGGCGGGTCAGGGGGAGGGAGGCATTAAGGTTATGCGCCCCTCCCCACAAACAGGCCTCAAGTTTTCCTTTGTAATCTTCCTTTATTTGGCAGAGGTGATTTAAATATTTATGTTAGAATTATGTATGTATTTGAAAAGTAATATTATATAGTATCATATATACACTACGAAACTAATATTCAATATAATAACCAATGTTTAAGATTATTTAACAGAAATATTTGATGGCTCCCCTCCAAAATGATCGTCTGGATCCGCCCCTAAGATGAACTAGGATACCTGGCTGGAATTGGAATGACCTCTCTAATAAGATATTTAAGAGACTAGCGTATGTACCCAAAGAAAACGTGGGAGAGCGATAATTGAAAATCAGTTTGCCCGCCTCACTAGAAAAATACACGATTTCGATTCTATTATTATCATTTCTCCGCTTGATCTCAAAAATTGTGTGTCATCATGCCATGGCGTTCTGGTGTTCTTGGGGCAGCTTGTGAAAACTAAAAGGATTCCGGACGTTAGTGACCATCTTTTACTTAATATAAAATTTCGTTTACAGCGAATCTGTTCATCCGATTGCTACGTTTGATATGGCGTTTGATTCAGGATGCAACTCGCAGACTGTATTTGACCACTTGTTTTCTGATGTAAAAAATGATGAGTTTTCCAAAAGATTGTCTTGGTGCAGGAATGTAGTGATGCACAGCCACCCCACAGACATTTTTACAACTATTGCTTTCAAATCTCACGCCACTTTCTCCGGACGCAGAGCCTGCAACCTCTAGTAAGCTATTCGTTGTTGCCTTACCCGCGACCTTGACACGCTTGCGTTAAGCCGTCCAGCCTTCCAGGTGAATTTTGTTTTTTTTTTCGTCTGTCGTGCTTTCAAATCCGCATTCAAGAATGAGTGTCACCGTTAAACACATGGGTACGGTTAGGTAAAGCGTCGATCTATATTATCGATAATATAGATTTATTAGTTTCATTTACTTTTGTATCAATTTTTATATACCCAATGTGTTTATGATTTCTAAGGAGAACTTATAAAATATTGTTTGCTTTGATAGCAATCTGAAATTTCAGGATGTTAACTGCAATGGAAATGAATAGATTAACATTACATTTTTATTTATAAACATAAACAAATTTAGATTAAGCTAACATTTACAGAATGTATGACTAGTAATATTATTACATGAACTAATTATCAATAAATTATAATCTAGAAATGTAGATTCTTACGTGTTTTGAGAAATATATAAGCGATTTAAAAAATAAATTATTTAAAAACAAAACAAAAAAACAATTTCAACTGTAAATACCAGTAGCTTTAGAACTTTTACGTTTCACACACGATTTTTTTGTGTGAAAATTTAGATTTTGTGTAATATTTTTGGTGGATACACTCAAAAATCGAAGATTACATGTTTTGGGAATTTAGGTTTGAAAAATAATACTCTTTTGGATTCGAGAGTAAAAATATCGGTATAAAATGTAAATGATGTGAGTCTCAGTGCAAAAAGACTTTTCTTTGAACTAGTTACTAATAGGAAAATTGTTTTTTTAATATTAAAATGGATTTTCACGTGATATTTCAATTTTTTCTAAAGTTTAAAATGCTCAGACATTTTACTAGTTTTGGATATAAATAAAACCAAGGTTTAATGTCATACATATGCACTGAATATAATGCTACTAGCTTTTATAAAATCACAGTGAACAAGACAAACAAATGAGCAATCGGATGGGGTCATGTTTTTTCGGCTGATTGCACGTGGCAATTACCCATAAACAATACAAACGCCAACTATCGTCTTTTGCGTTCCAACAATCTTTCGTAGATTAACAGTGGCTTGTTTATTATAAGATTGACGTTGGCAGTTGTGTATTTCCAGTGTCACGTGGCGCAGGCGAAGTGCTGGCGCCCAGATGGCAGCACCGACAGTTAGCTCCGCGCCGGCGCGGGTCGGCGGCGGGTTCGTGGGCGTGCGCGTGTTGCAGTGTCCGCAGCCACACGGCCTGAATTGCTGCAGGATGTGTGACTCGGGTGCTTGGCTGCGGCCCCTTGCCCGGTTTGGTCGGGATGTTACCGCAGACGAGGGCGCGCTCGAGCGTCTAACTGATTCCGAGGTTCCAGCACCTCGCGTGTGTTTCCGGCCGTCAAACGCCACCCGGTGGCGGCCTTTGGGTCGTGTTGCAGCAGACACGCAAAATGTGCGTGGACTGTCGTAATTCGTTCTAGAAGTACTTAATCTGCTTTAGGGCTGCTTTAATCCGTTTTTCGTTTCTAACAGGCGACTTTTCTCTAGTATAACCAAATCTTTTTCCGCCTTTTCGCTTGGTTCCTGGAGCGCACCCCCTCTTAGCAAACCTCCCCATTCTTCTGCATCAAGCACCCAGCACTCGATCAAGGGTATCACAATAAAAAAGTAGAGAAAGAAATGGAAAAAATAGGAATTTGAGAATGTCCTTGGTCATGTATTCGTTCATTTTCGATACACACGCTCCCACATACACTCATCCACACACCCACTCTCGTATGCACACACTCACAAACGCACAATGTTCTAAAATAAGCACTTTTTCTCATTCGACTTACTCAAATTCATGACACAGCAGGTATAGAGGTATGAGCCTATATCCACTTTGATACATAATTACAAGGACATTTTACAAAAACAGCTGGTCCCTTAATATTGTACGTTTTAGGTTCCATGTATAAAATTAAGATTTTGTATAGATATAGGATATAAATAATAGTTGGTTTTATCCTGGTCACTTGTTGTCAGATTTGTCCCTAAAATTTGTAATTGAACGAAAACGTGGAGGATATACCTCTCGAGAAGAGCTAGTTTTTAGACTCGCAAACATATTACCGTTACAACTAGTACAAGTAATAACATTAATGAACCAAACTCAGTGACGTAGAAGTTGAATTATTCTGAGGAGCGAGACGTTTTGTGAGACTCTGATATCAGTGAATGTGTTCGTTTTAAAAGCGTATATTCGTGAAAAATTCCAAAATGACAGAAACTTAAAATTTACATTCGTAAAATAAGTGATGGTACGAGTATATTTAATTATATTTTTTAATTAGTTTAATTTTTGTAATTTCAACTATATTTTTGTAATTTAATTACCTGTTGTTTCGTGATCATTATTTATAAATTCAATTTAGAAATTTGAAAATATGAAAGGTGAACAGAAAATTTTTATCTCGTAAAGGATGGAAACTCAAGCTAGTATATTATTTGTATGCGATTTCTGGGTTAATGAAATCGCTGTATTGTTATGAATTTCGATGGAGTCTACAAATTTTTATGAATTCACAAGAATACAAATGCTTTTAGGAATTTATAGGACTTTCCGGGTAATTAAAAACATAAATTAAATTTAGGAAGCTAATAGATGTCTCAATATAAGCATGTATCAATGTAATAAATATCAAATCAAACAAAAATTGTGTTTTTCGATAAAAGTTTGAATGACCATCGTGACTCAGTATTATCCTAAAACTCATTATTAATAAATTGTTTGTTTTAGAGAGACGACGTGTAATATGCTAGTTCAATCTTCTTGTTTCAACATTATATGACTGAAAAATTGAAGCCTATCGTCTCAAAGGTCTCTCGTATACGAGTCTCATACATCGGAAGAGCCGCTCTCATTTCTTAAATTGTTTGTTTCCTTTGGTCAGAAGACTGTTTCGGAACTGTCTCTGAGCATCTGGTGAGGTCTTTGGGGAACTTCTCGAAGGGGTCTGCTGCCGTATACTCCCTTCCCGAGTCGCGAATAGCTACTCTGTTGTTTATCTGTCATTGCAATTAAGAGGCCGTACACTTTTTGGAGACCTTCCGGAATCGTTAAACCATGAAATAGTGTCCCAGCTTTTCATACAGCAAGGAATGAGGAGATGAGAGAAAGGATATTTTCACATTCTAGATGTATATATTGATGGTTTATTACAAGTTACAGCATACATTTTACTTATACACGAAAATGTTTACATTTGCCAGTCTTAAAACTAACGGAAGTTTGCATTCACTTGACTAGGGCACATGTAAAACAGGAAAGATAAATAAACAGGACATTTCATTGCTTACTTTTTAAGAGCGGTTTCAACAGTGTCAAGGTTTGTAAGGCACACGCATCACAGCTGGTCTAGACCAGAGAAGAAAGCAGGTTACGCAACAAAAACTTTTAAACGGAAAATGCTCGCGGTGTGCTAGAGCAACGGTGCTCTACCGATTATTCCCATGGGAGTTCGCGACAATAATGTTGTAATGGGAAAATTTTACAACTTAATCATGTTAATTTTTTTCAAACTAAATTAAAGCTTTAGCCAAGAATTAGAAGGTTGACATACAATTTAATCCAGTTTTATGCTTAAGAGGCTGAATAGTTGTTTATTGTATTAATTTTGTATTGATTTTTGTAAGTCATCACTTTTTTAAGGTTTTTTGTGAGATCAAGCGAAGGGATTGTTCTTTATGTTTAAATTTAAATGAAACAGAAGTCCCCTGTTGCTCGTACTTGCTATCTTTACAAAGATAATATTCACTATACACATTTTCTGTAGGTTTTATGACTGTTAACCATCAACGAAGTAAAAAATATTATAATATTGCATTATTGTTTGGTTAAAAAATAAGAGTATTAAATTAATTGATTTCACTACTTTGCTATTTAGCAAAAGTTCATTACGTCCATCTTCGAAAAAATCTACGTGTACTCCTCTCTCTTGTTTTATACGACTTGCACGTTTTAATGTTGTTTCACAGTGAGCAGCGCTAATGTTTTCAGTTCGAGAGCAGAGAATCGAGGTTTTTATTTACACTTAACCGATGCGAACGTCATTCGACGTGTAGTTTACAAGTATGCTAATGTGCTTTCATTTAATTACTTAAATACACGACGCAAAACGAATATATTAAAATAGGGAAACTATAAATACAAGGCCCCGCATGAATATGGAAGCTGGCCGCGGTGGCGCGACGGAATGAAATTAACACTCTTGATGACAGTTGACAGACACGACCCGCCGCCGGTTGGCGAGATGGCGACCTCCCTCCTGTCAGCTCCTGTTTCCCTAGCCCTTTCCGAAATTCCACTTTCGACATGACCGGTATTTGTTAGAAAATGTGCGCTTGTATTCATTCAGTTGATGTAAACCAAATTTTGTATTGAAAATAATATTGAAATTCAATGCTTGGAACTAGGTTTATGTGATTATATAATTAATTAATAAAAGAATTGGTATAAAGGAAAACTTTTTGTGAATGACAAATGATTTTGAGGTTCGCACCCTGTGGTAAAACGTATTTATGAAGGTGAATAATTGAATTGGTTACGCAATTTCTTTATTTATTCTTCTTATTAAATTATTTTCTCAAGTTGAAAGTCATATTTTAAATACGAAGTCTAATTCTTTTGAAGCGATTTAAATCAAGTCCGTAATTCTTCTACTCCTTCTTATTATCATTATTGAATTAATTCTAGTTTTACATTTCATTATATCACACAAAATGTGTCACCGATTTTCCACGTATTGCTAGAATTTTTGAGTACTTCATTTTTATATTAGTTTTCACCGCATATATTGTGAACTGTTGAATAGCAGCATAAAATGTTAATTGCACATTGCGACTAGACGCACACTTACAATCTGTAAAATGTCAGGTGGTCTTTAACTTTTAATGGAACCTGAACTTCTTGCTGTACCTAAACTCTTATATTTTCTTTTTTCAGTGTTGTCAATAAGCGAGTTAATATTTCTTGTGACGTATTGTGATTAGTGTTAAAATAAATACATGTATACAAACATGAGAAATGACGAAATTTGTTCTCTAGGAACGGTGGACCAGTCTTTCAATAAACATAATGGCTTTGATAAATATGTGTTTCTAGAATTGAAAAGAATGATTTCACGAACTAATTATTTACATGTGAATATAATAACCTATCAATAAAACCGAATAGGTAGTTCTTTATAAAATTGTAAGTTCGCACTACGGAGTCTGTTTATTGTGTCCTTACCACGTTGCTAGTAGGACTGTTGAGAACAAGAATTTTTCTAGTAGTTAGAATTCGTTCCAGAATTCATAACTGGCTTTGGTGTATAAAATAATCGTATCTCTTTTACTTTTGTATTAATTCTACCTGCTTCATTAGAACCGCTGATAAGGAAGTGGGGGCGTAGTTCCGTAGGATCTATCTCTGACATGGGCTATTTTTTCACACTCAACTGAATAAAAACGGTTGGCATCAAACATTTCCAAGAGCAGCTATTCTGAATAGAGAACATGGACATGCTCTGCGCCTTTTGAAGATATTTGAGCAAATTGAGTTGACCCGGAACATTGTTTACCAACCGTGACAATAAGTATCAAAGCTGGATAAACAAACAAGACATTTTATCTAATCAGCTTGGGATATTCAGCGTAGAATTTGTTTGTGTGGTTTTACAGAGTTTGAAATATAATGCTTGTCTTCGATTTCTAGGCATCCAGAGATTACCAAGAACACAAACTTGGAGACGCGTGAGTTAGTTTGATGTAGTCTTGGAGGTGTTAACGGTGGGAAAGTAATCTTATATTATCCCCAGGCATGAGACAACAAATGCAACTGTTCTAACAGAAAAAACACTCTGTCTGCTTCAGGCTCATGAAGACTTCTGTTCTAATGCTAAACGCACTTCACAGACACTCCGTCAGGTGCGAGTAGTCTGTAGAACCGTTAATCTTAGTGTTGCTTTTGGTTGATAGTTTTCAATTCTGTACGACTCCTACTTTAGCAGGACTGCTATGTGTATGTGTGTATTATAGGAGGGAAATGTATTCGACCTTCGGAGCGTCAAATTCTATAGGACTCTATCGACCCTTCACGCAACGTGAATCGTGGTGGCCTGGTCGACCACACAGTCCTTCCGCACCACTTCACGCGACGTGAATCGGAGTTGGCGGTGGTGGCGGCGGCGCCGCTTCAGTTCTTGCCGGCGTTCTTGTTGGAGCGCACGAGGTCGTCGTAGAGGTCGTCGTAGGGCCCCGGGCGCTCCACGAAGGTCGGGCGGGGGCGCGCGAAGTCGCCGCCCGCGGGGCCTCCGTTCGCCACGAAGGGCCGGCCGTAGGGCCTGTCGGGGTCGATGAGGATGCCCGTGGGGCCGTGGGGGCCCACCAGCACGGGCCTGTCGCGGTCGTCGTAGGGCCCCGGACGCCCACCGGACCCGCCCGGCCCGAAACCGCCCGGTCCGAAGCCGCCCGGCCCAACGCCGCCCGGGCCGTGGTGCTGGTACGCGTGGTCGCCCTTCGTGTTGAAGCAGCAGTAGATCTTGTCCGAGCCGCACGACCCCTGCAAAATGGTCGTCAGAGTTCTTTATTATTGGGAGGTCATCGGAAATAGTTTTAGGATTAGTTTTACATTATTATCATTTTTATTCAAAGGAAAAACAACAACATGGTAGTAAGTGTTTTTGTGAATTATCTGCCCGAGCTCTGTGTAGCAACTACAGTTTAATAAACCTGAGCGTGACATTACGATCCGCCGGAAATTTCTCCGCGAGCTACTACTAGCTCTCCATCGACGGTTTGGCGATCTCTCGTCTAACCCTCAGGTTACCTTTCTAGATTTGCCCAGCCGTGATTACTCAACTGACGTAAATGGAGTACAGAGTTCATGGAGCTCTTGTCGTACCGGCAGCCCTGCCCCTTTCCAGGCGTCGGAGATGCCGTCTATGGTTCGCCGTACAACTTCTAAGGCGAATCATGGACTTGCTCCTGAACCATCAATGACTCGCGTCGAAACATGGCCGCACCAACCTGGTCGGAAAGGTGCGTATGCACTAGAGGTTCTCCGAGAGTTCCACTGGCGTCGCCTGAATTAGGCCAGCTTCTATACACCCGGCCGCGTCACATTTTTGAGCGTGTTTTTCCCTGACTCGTCCGTGCCCCCGACCAAACCATGGGCCCGCAGCTCCAACGTTCGACTTTAGAGTTGTGTTTCATTGTTTCTGAAGGGTGTGACAATTTCGCCACCCAGCAGATTCAAAAAAAAAAAATTCTATTATGCTTTTAGTGGAGTCTTATAATATTCTTATATAATGCTCCATTCCTCGAAAGTCGTGGCGCTAAATACTGAGTGTAATCAAGGCTCGTCAATGCTTGTGTTCACTTGTTTCTCCAACTAAGATTCAGAAAGAGTATATGTTTATGGAATTAGAAATGATATTTAGGGACTGGGACATTGAAAACTAATCACATGTGTAGATAGTATATTGTTCACAATCTTAACGTTCCAATGCAAATAACTGTTATATATTATAACCTAATACGCCGTATTATATTAAAACAGTATTTACAATATTATAAAAATTATACTTGAATGCCACACTCGAAGTATGATAGAAGTCTTTCGAATTATATTTAAACTTTCTTCGCATGGAACATCTTGCATTCACACTTGGCCTTACTATCGCACTGCAAAGACGCTATTCGCAACTGATACGAATGAATTTAACTTCTCTTCCCAGCCTTCTCACCTACCGCACCGCCCCTCCTCTCCCCTCAGACATTTCCTACTCGGAGCCGCCTGGGTCCGCACACGGCGCCCGCTTTCGTTTGGCGCGGGCAGGGACCGCTGAGGCAGCCGAAATAACGCGGGCCACTCGCCCTCTCTTGCCGGCTGCTCCTGGCGGGCGGATGCGACGCATTACGCCCGGCGCCTCGCAATTATTCCGCGCGCCCCCGCTATCACCGGCCCAAGTTTCTCCGCTTTCGCGCCGAGGAACGCGCTCGCGGGTTCCGTGCCTTGCGCGCGCGACGCCCGGCTGCGCGCTGCGGAGGAGTCGATCAAGATGGGAGGCTATCCAGTACGGCGGAGGTGTTTTGCGACTGATCTGCACAAAACAGGCTCTGTCAAACAGCCTGAGGCGAACGGGAGCAGATGCGCTGAACGATAATTCGGCGAGTAAAGATGTTCAATGCCGTTGCATTGCGGTTAATATGAGACATATGAGTACTCATAAAAATAGTATTTACATAATTTAAAAATGTATGCTTTAATACTACAATGGAAGTATGGTAAAATATTTCGAACCTTTTAAATCTCCCTTTCATTTAGGATGTGCGTCTTCTGTACTCCGAGTGAGTAATGTCTGTTTTTGTAGGAGAAAATAGCAGTCTTTTTACTCCTCTACTTATACTGTGGGATCAATCGGCGAAGAAGATGGAAAAACCAACGAAGATTCTGGAAGTAATCTGTTCATTGCTCCTCTAAAATTTATTTGTTAGTAAATTTCGACTATAGAATCAATAGAGCTACTGAAGCTGCAATTAAAAGCCTGATTTTCGATTTCTAGGAAACTTAAATCAATTTTTAAAAAAACCTACCACTCAAACGCGTGTATTCTGTATCGATTTGTGTGAGTGTTTTCCGCAAACGCTAGGTTCAGTTGAGATATTTTCGCAGAATGGACGTGGCTGGAAAATGGGAGTGGAATGTTCGCTGATCGAATTTTCATATCTGGAACCCGTGGCATCTGGCTTTTTCCGAAATTTGCGGCCGACCGGATGACGTAGTTTCAATTTGCCAACGATTAGCGGTTCTCCGCCCTCGTGTTTCTCTTTTACAAAAACAGCCAGAACAGAATTGAGGTCAAATCCTTCCTGTAAACTGTTTGACAAAATGTGTCGGATTAGTTGCAAATTGAAGTTAATTCCACAATCCATTAAAATTAACTGGACGAAATTAATGTTAAATTTCTACATCACGTGTTTACAAAGTAAAAACAGCAAAAATTACACCACTCACCGGCATTGGAAGATTACAGAACTGTGCATACTTTTATTAATAAAAAGACAATTTATTAAAGAAAACTGTGTATTTATAATAATTTGTTCAAACTGTTGAAGAATTCAGCACATATGCAATATAACTTCTTATAAAAATGCATTTCTCCATTTACTTCCGAAATGTATCGAGAAGATTATAAGATGATTCAACAGTCTTCCCTCTAATATAACTTAGGAAGAATCTATCCCTTCAATTCCCAATAACACATTATTTTAAGTTTGATATTCCTATGTCATTTGCTCCGCTTCAACGTACGTACCTATCATTTTCGCATCGGTAAAAACTACATGTTCTCAATCGATTTTCTGTTTCTATTTTGCTTTTTCGATCAAAAAATTGAGAAATAATTTTATGCGAACGCTGTTTGTGAGCCTGTTAAATTCACCGCTGAGTATACTTTTTTTAAATTGATTTCCACTGGTGCTATCACTTCAATTGAATGCGAGAGTGATGGGCCATTCTCAATGAAAACGTCAATGTAGTAGGGACACAAATTTATACTTTTAACCTAAACATGGGCGTATCATTCACCATGACCGTCGGCATATACGTAAGCACAGACATTGAACATTTATATCGAAACAATAAATACTCGGAACAGAAATTCTCTATACAATTGAACGATATTAAATGTACGTGATCATATTGAATGATTTCACAGTACGTTTCGGGCACAAGGACTACGATGAACAGAAATTTTTGCTATTACAAAGTGTAATAGTTTCTAACGAAAACGCTAGAAGATCTTTGGAACTTGCTGTGATATACGGTAATGTGTTGTTCTCACAGCACATTAACACAAAGTAAGTTTCCAACCTGAAAACATTCACGATTGTCTTGTGTTTATGTTTACGTTATCGATGTGAACGTTCTTTGGCTGGCACCTTCGTTTACGTTTGTTTCATTGTCAACGATCGTCGAGAGAGACTGATAAATTTATTAGTAATTCCGCATGCTGCAAGGGATGAGGTCATTTGCCATGTAAGCGTAGTGAACATTTTTATCGCGTCAGGTGACGGTGATCTCCCCCTCCCCCCACTGGATGGTGAGATCCGGGGCTGATCTACGACAGCTTGCGCTGGGGGGGGGGGGTTCCCCAACCAGGTATCTCCCAGCAGCGGGGCACCGCCCTATCCGAGACAAGCTCTAACTTTCGACAAAGGTGGTAGTGTAGTGCTCGTGAGTGTAAGTGTGTACGCAAGTAAGGGGTAAAGATAGGACAAGGAAGAGGAAGGAAAGATCGCGCGTGGTCAGTGACTAGGATACTGCCCCGGCATTCGCCTGATGTTGATCGGAGAAGTCACGGAAAACTAACAATCATCGCAGTCGGTCGATAGAATTCTCCTCCAGACTGTGGTTGAACTTGACGAAGTTATGTCTGTATTGTCGAAAATCCTGCAACGGTACCGTACCCTAGGACCTCCCAGTCAGATGCCCTGCAGTGACATTAATATTGATGCCCTGTGCCCCCTAAAGCGGTACAGAGAGATTACATTGAGAAGGGACTGCTGAACGCCGGTAACATAACTGCAGGTTGTGTACATGCACTCGTTTTGTCAGTGCGTTCGTTTCCAGCCAGCCCATTAGTAAATGGATTCATCACTATGTCTTGCAATGTCTTCTCCCTGCATGGCATTAATTCCCTTCGCAGAGTAACTGCTCTGTAGCGTAGAGGGCGAGTACTTACGAACTTGATGCCCGGCGCGGGGCAGTTGAAGGAGTGCGCGCACTTGCAGCGGTCGTAGTGCTTGTATGCGTGCGGGTCCTCGCGGCCCTGCTCCCACGAGGGCACGGGCCCCGTCAGGATGCCCGGCGCCCCGCCTGGGCCTCCGGGCGGGGGTGGCGGCCGCGACACGGGCCCGGGGCCCGCCGGTAGCCCGCGCGGCGGCGCGGCGGGCGCTGGGCCGCTGCGGCACGTACTATCGCTGCACGTAGTCGTGCCTACTAATATCAACGGGCCGGCGGCCTGCGGGCACACGCGCCGATCACGTCACGCCTCAGGCCACACTGCCCACCCACCCACACGCCCCACCCCCGCCATGGCAGGCGGATTCAGAAAATGATTAAGGGAGCCGTTTTTAAAAGGACCTTCCGAAACTTTCCCTTGTTTCATAGGTGGGCGCAGCCTTAAACAAAAGAGGGGCACCTAATTTCTCTATCCCCTTGTACACCACTTGACTTCATTTTCTATTAAACTTTTTTGGTTACAAATGATTTATTTTACTAGTAAATCAATAAAATATAAGGAAAATGAAATAATTTTAATGTTATGATGCACAAAATTGATTTTGTGTTGAACCATTTACTGGGTTGTCAATTGGTTTGAAGAAAGTCTTTTCCAAATGTCGTGTATCATTTCACCCACCTGTCTGCTTAAAAAGAGGAAAAATAAAGAAATGATCATATTTACGAAAATAAAATCTTTTATTATATAGGAACACGGGTGCCTGTCGAAATTCCCATCTGAAATCTGAGAAGTCACATAGTCACGATATTATTGTGAAAGAAGCTACATTTTAAATAATATTTTGGAATTGAAATTGCAAATAATCGATGTGCGAATAGAAATGCAATTTAAAATGTATCTATGTTATTGGATTTAATGTAAATGAGTACAAAATATTTTCCACGGCAGTTAAAATGTAATAAAGCATTTATCTGCAGTTTTAAAATCACGCTCTAATACTCAAACTTTTGAATTCCAAGAACTAACGATTATTAACGCGCAAGATCTTCCGCATGAAAATCTCGAAATTGCAAGCTTTTGGCTGGCCGGACTATGTTGCTTCGGGTATTGTAATTTGCGATCGCCTCAATCACCATGATGACATATAGTGGTCACAAGCTTCCGCGGCCGGAGTCATGTGAATGATCTTGGCTGCCCGAGTGACGCTGCGTCGAAGGCTGTGTTGCCGACGTTTCGACCATCTTATCGTGTTCTTCTTCAGGGCTGGTGGTCGAAACATCGACAACACAGCCTTCGACGCGGCGTCACCCAGACAGCCAAGATCATTCAGATATCTTATATACACCAAGCTGTGTAGGTAGTGTTTATTTATTGCATATGTTTAAGAAGCCCTTTAAACCTGGCTAGTATACTTTGCCCTAGAGGTCAAAATAAACATTTGCCAGTGGGCCCACTCCCTTTTGTAACAACTAAAAACAGATCACAGAGATTCAACTGATAACTCACCTATAACTGGGAACAGGCCTCGACTCCAAGATTTCTGGAGGGTAACCAGCGTTTCTGCCGCTGCCGCCCCACACCCAGCGGCCCTCCTCCGCGGCCGCCACCACCAGGAGCAGCACCATCGCTCCCGACACTGCAACAGTTCCAAACCGTACTTTCGATAACGGGGAATGGGGTATAGACTAAAAGAACGCATTTTACAAAAACAAAATTAAGAAATTCAGTCAATAACTGGATGTGTTTCCGAAGAAAATCCTGTACTTCCTCAACGGTGAAATCCCTTACTTTCTTCCGGGCCGTATTCCCTTTAAGCTCCTCTTTCACAAAACGAAAAAAGAAAAGGAAAAAAGAAAAAAAGAAGAAGAAATAAAAAAGAAATGTTTTTTCAGAACGTTTTTGAGCTAATTTTCTCTGGGATGCTTTAAGTGAACTTGTTTCGAATTTTCTTTATACATTGAATGGACCAATACCTACACAATGTACTAAAATAAAGTTTTTAGCTATATTAGTTTCTTGCTTATATTTTTATTTCTGAAAAACTCATTAATTTATGACATGCAATAAATTATTTCCAAACTTTAAATATTGCCCTCCTGTTACAATTTAAAAAAGATCATAAAACATAACAGATGGTTGAGATAGTAAACAGCAACATTTTTGGAGAATTCGTGTTCAAACTAAAAATTTAGATATTTGCAATATTTGATCATTCACATAATAAATTTATGATAATTAAAAATCTGCTAAAAACTCACAGAAATGTCTAGGCAAAATTCCTCAACATTTCCCATGCGATAATTCATTCTATTCCTTTAATTAGAGATTTGAAGGAGTATATGTTGATGCTTATTTGCATTTACAAATCATGTCTGAGGGAATAAAATAAAACTAGTTAGAATATGAAAATGTACTTTCATGCGAATTTGTATATCATTTATATAAAATTAATTGTTAATGAATAATGGTTGGAGCACGCAAGTACGAAATTGCGCATTTGATATAGTTTTCTATAATGTATTATTGTTTTCAGAAATATTCTTTGTACAGTGCAGGTTTAATTCTTTTCCATTTCTTGCAGAAGGTTCGTAACAATTTATCGACATTTTTCCCTTCCTTATTACTGTTCAAAATTGCAATATTCATTTTTATGACATCAATTCTTGTATTTTTAACGAGGCCTTCGAAACGACATGTTTTTCGTTTAAACATCAACCGCGTTAAGAAGTTACGAAGCACTCATAGCAGACCAAGAAAGAAGTTTGAGGCTGTACGTTTTAAAGCTTTAAAGGAAACTGAGTAATTATAAGTGCACCGCGAGGATTTTATAGAGAGAAGGCAGTCGTTAAACCTTTTATCCGAGGCGGAGTCGCGTGAAAGGACGGGCCTAAGGCGTCGACGTAACCGCGCCGCAATCTCAGGCGAAGGCGCCCAAGAAACGAACACGATCGGAAAGAGAAGCAGCGCATTCGCCATGCCGGGTGCGTCGCGGTGGGGGCGTCCGCTGGAGCCACGGACGCGGCACGAAACTCAGCGTAGGAACAGTGAAGCTAAGAAGAGCGTGGATCACTTGGCTAATGCAAGGGGCGGGCGCAAATACAGCGGTCGCCGCGCGCCAATGGACTCCGAGAGAACACGACAATAGCAGCGTTCCCTCCGCGCCGGGCCGGGTCGGGCCAGGCCGGGCCGGGCCGCGGGCGCGCTCGCTTATGGCGCGGCGCAGGGCGGCCGCTTTTCACGCGGGCCGCGTGGGGGACGACACGCGGCGGCTTCCGGCGCGCATCGGACAAGCGACACTAAACTAGTCTCGCGGCAACAAAGACGGGTCGCCAAGGACGCGAGATGGCGTAACCGGCAATTTCGTGAACGCTTCAAACTACACGCGCCGCTCAAGGACGCGCCGCACAAGGCGGCTCATTCGGTGATTTAAGACGGGACGAGATCACCTTAATCGCAGAAGTTGCTTTCTATATTATTTGCTTGACCAAGGATATACGGGAACATTAGCTTTTTCATTAATTATATGATACTTATCGCATAAAATAACGAACACTATTAAGCATTTCATCCTAAAATGAGTAGTATTCTCAAATGAAACGTTTACAAGCCTCACCATACACATTTTTAAACAGCTTTTCAGAGTAAAAATTGGGAATGATGGTTTCAATTAATGCGGTACTGTAAGTAAAGAACTCTGTATCTCGTACAGAAGATTCTGTATTTTGTTTGCATTATTCTCTTTATGCGCAACTACAGCCGTTAAGTGAAGTATACAGCCGAAACAAAGGAGCACGACTCATTGTTGACCCCTTTTAAATTGTTTCTGTTCAATTTTTCATGTTTACACCACTATATTATATACAAATTTTAATCACAAACTAATGAAAGCGATTTTAAAAATAAGGTATATGAAATATAACTTTGGGTGTTTAAATATTTCTCCAACTTCAGTGCACATATGGTCTACATTTCTGAATCTGTTGCCAGAACATTGGTTTCTTGAATTTATTTTTCCTGTCTCAAGATTGTTCTAAAAACAAGTAGTACATATGAAATAATAAAATGACAAAATGAATGGGAATATGTGCTTCAAAAACATTGAGAATTGAGGAATTATTCCATTCCAGTAATTTATATATTACATATTTACTAGTAAAAGTATAAAACATTCAAGATAATTTAACTTTATGATACAGGTTAATAAACACCAATTAAGTAAGAACAATTTAACGTGGCGAAGTGACTCAGTGCGTAGCGCATGGATTAATGCAATCGGGAGGCCCAGCTCGATACCCGGGCTGGCCATCCTGACCAAGGTTTCGGTGTTTCGCTGTTCAGTCACAATGGCGCATCGAAGGCTGCGATGGTTCCAAAATCCCACAAAACACTCCCACTTCCCTGCTACCACAGCCCTAACACCGTTACTACATATTATCAATAATAATTTAATAATAAATAAATAATTAAAAACAACAATTCATTATCCGATGCCGCTAAATTGATATATCAAGGCTAACAACCTTGCCTTAATCCAGGGATGTCAGCCGATGAGGCTATACTCATAATGCTAACCCGTTATCCTCCAGCGATAAAGATACTACCAAGCTCGAGAAAGAAATATGTAGCATGGGTCAATAGTGGCCCAGTACTAGAATATAATAAATAATAATAATAGCAATAATAATAATAATAATAATAATAATAAATAATAATAATATATAATAATTTTCTTGTTAAAGCATTTGCACTCTTGCCTGATGCGGTTACAGATCTTGTTCGGGGGCATTACGTTTACGATTTCCCAATTTGTCCAGATTAAAAAAAAGAGAAAAATCGTACATTAAACTTATTTAAGGTGAAAAATAAATGTTTTAGTACATATAAAACTCAGGAACGCTTTCAAAATTTTCAGGTGGGTCACGGCTCCCTGATCCCTCCCCCCCTCTGTGGCTTGTGGCTACAAGGAGAATCCCGAAAGCGGGCAATCCTTGGTAGAAGCGCCGAATTCCACCACATTACTTCATGAATCATTCCAACACGAATTTAGTTTTTACATAAACATAATTTTTCGAAAACAATAGCTGACACATTTAATTCAATCTGCCTTTCAAAAACCGACAAAGTAAGAATCTGTCAAACAATTTATCTCGTATTGGAAAAGCCACACTCCGATTTAATTCTTGTTTCGACAAAGTTTTGTATTGGCGATGTTGTCGCCTTCTCGGCCGTCTACGGCCGCCTGCAACATACACGATCGGAGAGAAAAATAATCGCGATTATTGTAATCAATGGAGATATAACCAAAGTGTAACATTATTTTTCGATAAAACTCTGCATCTTAACAGGAGAATGTATTTTTAGGAATTAGCAAAAATCAACGCCTCTTCTGAAATAATGACTAAGTCGCAGTCGACATATTTAAATATCGCCGACTCCTGATAATGGGAATTTTAGAGGGCTTGAGACCACAGTGATGCCTTCGCTACCGAAATCCCGGGTTTGAACGCCTGGCAAATCACACGGTGGAAGTTGGTGAACAAATTAGTTATCTTCGGGTTTCTTTGGGCCCTTCCGTTTGTCCTGTATCTCATTCACGTTTCGTGATCCTAATTGAAAGGTGAGCCAGTTGAAGGCCCGCTAAACAAAATAAATAATTAACTATGTGGTGAAGCGTCATAATTTGCACGATGTTCAGATGCAATTATGACCACTTCAGGACCGCCTCAGGACCCACCGGTCCCCTGAAGATATGGAAAGTTGAATGACAGTTACCGTACATTTTGCCATTTAACGCCCTATCGTTTACTTACTCTTATTATACTTATCATACTACGAAGAATTTAGCGCTGGCTGCTCTGCATATATTTCTTCGTTGTTTCTTCCAATATACTGCACGATAACAACGAAGAAATTACCTCTAACAATGGATCGCGGGCAGCAGGCTAGCGAACGAGTGATGTGTGTGTTGCTCGAGGGCGCGACTTCTTTGATCGTTTAACTCCGCACATGTAAATGCACTGCACGTTCACTTCCCCCGAGGGGGATCGGCGCCATCCTGCATGTCTGGATTGCGGTATTCCTCTTCCCAGCGTATCTTCTGCCAGCAGGGCTCTGCCCCAGTCGACATTAAGCCAACGCAGGCCCTACGGGTAGGCGCCCTTCACACGGTCTCTCGCCATGTGTGGTGAGTATAGTATATGTGAGCGCGGTGTTGTCTAAAGAGAAACGGGGCAAGCAAACAGGAATGCAAAGATGGCGCGCTGTTAGTAGTATTTTTTTGATTCTACTCAGCATTCTCCTGGAATTCGCGGCGACCGCTACAATTTTCCTCCTCGGCAGTTTCTGATCAGACCCATCTAAGAAGCTAATAGGAAATCCGTCTTTATTTTCTAAGCCAAGATTCGAAACCTAGGACACAACACACACACCACGCCCAAAGTTTCGAGATCGAGACCCCAGGCCAGGGAAACGATTTGTCCGCCACCACTCACTCCTATCACCTCCTTCCATGAATGTCAGAACCCGATCCTGTATGAAGCTAGCATTAAAAACCTACCGCGACAGATCGAACGTAAGAATTTGTCCGCGCAGCCGCCGCCGCCGTCCTCTCGCCTTCGTTGCCGAAGGAACCTTCCCCTCCGAGGCACGACCCAACGGCCTCCGGCCGCCATACTAAGCACCGGCCAAGGCCGCAGGCGGCCATGCTCCAGAGGCCTCACGACCCCCACGCCTTCGATCGCGGTTATGGTAAGTGGCTTGGGGAAACCGCTTTTTCGCTCTGTCGGATCCTCCTAGCCGTGCTACGGCCGCGAATGGAGTTTCTGAAACCAGCAGAAGCCAACCCCTGCTTCGCTCAAATGCAGTAGTCTAACAACGCTCTAAATAAAAAATGTGTTATACAAGTTTTAATTGAATCGCTAATCTCTCCCTGATCCTATAAAAGGTGAGATAGTCTTGAGTTTGAGGTAACGTCTGGAGTCAAACATTTTTTAAACCGACGTTTTCAACCGTTACGGAGCCTTTCCAAGCAGGGCTAGATAATATATTAGTACTGAAGCACAAGCTTCATAACCAATTTTTATTCTGCACTTAGAATAATAAGCACTGGAGGAGATAAATTTAAAAAATGTTTTACTTTTTTTAAATTATTGACGTATGTTTTTGAAGCATTTTCTTCATCGTACCTCTGACAAACACCATTCTTTTATAATATAACATATTCTAGCTCATCGAAACATTTATTCCAACAAAACAGTATAAATTACATCGACTTTTGCGAATATTATTTACCACGTAGATTGCTGCACATGCGTTGAACGTTTCGAACGTGAGTTTTGGAATTGGCGGAAAGTCCAAAAGTAACAAACTCTGCAGAGCATAATCCTCATCGATCACTTTTTCATTGTTTTTTGTCTTATTATTATTTTACTTTTACATGTGATATGAGCCTTATTTAGTTTATTTTTTCTAGGAAATGATTTTAATCATACTTTCTCAAGCTTCATTTTAACCTTGACTAAATTAACCAGATCACAGACATTATATTCCAGTCGTTACATTTCTGCCATACTCATTCTGTGCTAATAAAGATAACATTTTGAAAACCGATCCCCCAATTAACCTCGTGTTCGTACAATCTACAAAGCGACAACGTTTTTGTAGAATTTGCCTTATTCACACCTATTTACTAATTCTTGTCAGAACAGTGTTATACAGGTCGGCTAATTTCCAGCTGATCTGAATTCCGCTATACATGATTGAATTGATTGCTTGTATTCTGAAGAGAAATACAAAAATAGAAATGATTTTGAAAATGAAGTTAATGGCTCACGCATTTAAAAGTGTCGTTGAATTTCATTAATCTATATATAAAAAACAAATTCCTGCGAGCACTGTTATTAATATTTTCACATAGAAGTGAAGATGAAAGGAGAAGGAGAAAGAGAAATGAGGAAGATAAGGAGGAAGATAACGGATGAGGACAGGACAAGGAGGAAAAGGTGGAAAAGAAGAAGAGTCAAAAAGAGAAAGAAAAAGGAAGAAGGAGAGATATAGTATAAGTAGGGGGAAAGGAGAAGGAAAAAGAGAAGAGGGAGAAGGAAAAAGCAGAAGGAGAAGGAGAAGAAGGGACAAGAAGGACAAGAAGGACAAGAAGGACAAGAAGGACAAGAAGGACAAGAAGGACAAGAAAGACAAGAAGGACAAGAAGAACAAGAAGGAAAGAAGACAAGAAGGACAAGAAGACAAGAAGGACCAAGAAGGACAGAGGCCAAGAAGGCACAAAGGAGAAGAAGAGAAGAAGGGAAGAAGAGGAAGAAGAGATAAGGAGAGAGGAGAAGAAGAGCAGAAGGAGAAGGAAGAGCAGAAGGAGAAGAAGGAGCAGCAGGCTGAAGAAGGAGCAGAAGGTGAACGAAGGAGAAAGAAAGTAAGAACGTGAGACCGAGATGCAACTGATCTCAGCCAACGAAGGCGCGCGCGCTGCGCGCAACGCACACGGAGATTTCCGCCTCTCCCCTCTCCCTCCCCGGCGGGGCGGCGGGCG
>BOPP01000075.1:2957148-2979021 GCA_017312745.1 Gryllus bimaculatus
TCCTTCTTCACCTTTTCCTCCTTGTCCTTGTCCTCCTCCTTATCTTCCTCCTTATCTTCCTCATTCTCTTTCTCCTTCTCCTTTCATCTTCCACTTCTATGTGAAAATATTCATAAATCTCGCAGGAATTTGTTTTTTATTTAGATAATGGAAATTCAACGAACCTTTTAAATCGCTGAGATAACTTCATTTTCAAAATATTTCTATTTTTGTATTTCTCTTCAGAACAAAGCAATCAATTCAATCACTGTATAGTTACTATTCTCAATTGCAATTGAATTACTTTATAATTCTTAGTGGAAATAGAATACAAAGTACATTTACCTAGTTCCTCGTAATTGAATATGGAATGCTGCAGAAGGTTTCTACTTAGTAGAATTTTTGTCTTTTCTTACATTCGAAACACGTCGAGATTATCATTTTGCTAATACATTCATATTTTCAGAAATTAACATCAAATTTTGATGTGAAATGGTCATGCCAAAGGTGAAATATTCAAAAGATAATAGTGGAGATGTATGAGTTAATCAGAAAAACGCATATCGATGGTAAGAGAGGGAGCAGTGTTGGAATTAGCGACTTTGTATATACGATGTTCTGGAAAGAATTTGTAAATAGGGTGAATAAACAATTCCTACAAAACGTTGTCCTTTGTTAGATGTAGAACACGAGGTTATTGGGGGGATCGGTTTTAAAATGTTATCTTTTTTAAGGCACAGAATGAGTTTGGGCCAGAAATGTAACGAACTGGATAAAATGTCTTATCTGTTAATTTTCGTCAGGTTAAAAAATGAACTGGAAATATTTAATCATTTCCTAGAAAAATAAAATAGCTCATATCACATGTAAAGTAAAATAATAATAAACAAAAAACAATGAAAAATATAGATGGGATTATGGCTCTGCAGAGTTTGTATTTGGACTTTCCGCAATCCAAAACTCACGCCAAACGTTCAAGGCGTTGCAATTAGTGGTAAATAATATTCGCAAATCATGAAGGCTTATTTTTTGGAAAATGTTTCAAGTAAAATTTTATTATAGAATGGTTCTTGTAGTTAGGTCAGATAAGAAATACTCTTAAAAACATACGTCAATAATTTAAAAAACTAAAACATTTTTTAAATTTAATCTCTCAGTGCTTATTATTTACGATGTGCATGAATAAAAATTGTTATGAAGCTTGTGCTTCAGTACTAATATATTATCTAGCCCTGTTGAAGGCTCCGTAACGGTGAAAACGTCGGTTTAAAAAATGTTTGACTCCAGACGTACCTCAAACTCAAGACTATCTCACCTTTTATAGGAATAGGGAGAGATATTAGGATTCAATTAAAACTTGTATAACACATTTTTTATTTAGAGCGTAGTAGACTACTGCATTTGAGCGAGCCAGGGGTTGGCTCTGCTGTTTCAGAAACTCCATTCGCGGGCCGTAGCACGTGCTAGGGAGGATCCACAGAGCGAAACGCGGTTTCCAAAGCCACTTTACCTAACCGCGATCGAAGGGTGGGGGTCGTGAGGCCTCTGGAGATGCCGCCGGCGCCTTGGCGGTGCTTAGTATGCGGCCCGGAGGCCGTGGGTCGTGCCTCGGAGGGGAAGGTGTCCTTGCGCAACGAAGGCGAGGAGGAGGCGGCGGCGGCTGCGGCGGACAAATCTTACGGTTCGAATCTGTCCGGTGACGGTTTTTAATGCTAGCTTCATACATGGATCGGGTTCAGACATTCATGGAAGAGGAGGTTATAGGGAAGTGAGTGGTGGCGGACAAATCGTTCCCGGCCTGGGGTCTCAAATCTCGAAATTTGGGCGTGTGTGTGTGTGTCCTAGGTTTCGAATCTGGCTAGTGACGGATTTTCCTATTAGCTTCTTAGATGGGTCTGATTCAGAAACTGCCGAGAGGAGAATTGTAGCGGTCGCCGGCGAATTCCAGGAGAATGCTGGAGTAGAATCAGAACAAAAGTACTACTAACAGCGCGCCATCTTTCATTCTTTTTGCTTGACCCCGTCTTCTCTTTAACAAACACCCCCACATATACTATTCTCACACACATGGCGAGAGACCAGTGTGAAGCGTAGGGCTTATGTCGACTGGGGCAGAGCCCTGCTGGCAGAGATACCTGGGGAGGGAAATACCGCAATCCGACATGCAGGATGGCGCCGGATCCCCCTCGGGAGTGAGATGAACGTGCAGTGCAATTTACATGTGCGGAGTTAACGATCAAAGAAGTCGCGCCCCGAGCCAACACACACTCACCCGTTCGCTAGCCTGCTGCCCGCGATCCATTGTTATGAGGTAATTCTTCGTTGTTATCTGCAGATGATTGGAAGAAACAACGAGAAATACTAGTCAGAGCAGCCAGTCGCTAGAATTCTCGTAGTATGATAAGTATTAAGTACAGAGTAAGTAAAGGATAGGGCGTTAAATGCAAAATGTACGGTAACTGTCATCAACTTTCCATATCTTCAGGGACCGGTGGTCCTGAAGGGGTCCTGAAGTGGTCATAATTGCATCGAAATCGTGCAAATTATGACCGCTTCACCACATAGTTAAATTATTTATTTGTTTAGGGGCCCTTCAACTGCTCACTTCATTAGGATCACGAATACGTAGAATGAGATACAGGACAAACGGAAGGGCCCCAAAGAAAACCCGAAGATAACTATTTGTTCACAACTTCCACGTAGATTTGCCAGGGTTCAAACCCGGGTTCCGGGTAGCGGAAGGCAGTCACTGTGTCTCAAGCCCCTTAAAATTCCATTATCAGGAGGTCGCGATATTTAAATATGTCGATGGCGATCTTAGTCATTATTTCAGAAGAGGCGTTGATTTTTTGCTAATTCCTAAAAATACATTCTCCTGTTAAGATGCAGAGTTTTATCGAAAATAATGTTACACTTTGGTTATATCTCCATTGATTTACAATAATCGATTATTTTTTCTCTCGCGATTCGTGGATGTTGCCGCGGCGTAGAACGGCCGAGAAGGCGACACATCCCAATACAAAACTTTGTCCGAAACAAAAATTAAATCGGAGTTGGCTTTTCCCAATACGAGATAAATTGTTTGACAGATCTACTTTGTGTTTGAAAGGCAATTGAATTAAATTGGTCAGCTATGTTTCGAATTTGTTATGTAAAAACTAATTCGTGTTGGAATGATCATGAAGTAGTGTTGGAATCGCGCTTCTACCAAGGATTGCCGCTTTCGGGATTCTGCCTTGTAGCCACAGGCCACAGAGGGGGGGAGGGATCAGGGAGCCGTGACCCACCTGAAAATTTTGAAAGCGTTCCTGAGTTTTATGTACTAAAACATTATTTTCCCTTAAATAAGTTTAATGTACGATTTTTCTCTTTTTTTTAATCTGACAAATTGGGAAATCGTAAAACGTATGCGAAAGATCTGTAAACCATCAGGCAAGAGTGCAAATGCTTTAACAAGAAAATTATTATTATTATTATTATTATTATTATTATTATTATTATTATTATTATTGCTATTATTATTATTTATTATTATTCTAGTATGGGCCACTATTGACCATGCTACATATTTCTTTCTCCGAAGCTTGGTAGTATTTTATCCTGGAGATCAACGGGTAGAATTATGAGTATCAGCCTCTCGGCTGCATCCCTTGGTTAAGGCAAGGTTGTTAGCCTTGAATATCAATTAGGGGCGGATCGGATAATGAATTGTTGTTTTTATTATTATTATTATTATTATTATTATTGATAATGATGGTAGACGGTGTTAGGTGTGGTAGCGGGAAGTGGGAGGTGTTTGTGGGATTTTGGAACCATCGCAGCCTTCGGATGCGGCCATTGTGACTGAGCGAAACACGAAAACCCTTGGTCAGGATGGCCAGCCCGGGTATCGAGCTTGGGCCTCCCGATTGCGAATCCAATGCGCTACGCACTGAGTCACTTCGCACGTTAAATATGTTCTATTAATTGGTGTTTATTAACTGTATCATAAAAGTTTAATTATCCTTGAATGTTTTATACTTTTACTAGTAAAATATGTAAATAAAATATTTAATGGAATGGAATAATTCTCAATTCTCATGTTTTGAAGCACATATTCCCATTCAATTTTGTCATTTATTATTTCATATGTACTACTTGTTTTAGAACAATCTTGAGGACAGGAAAAATAAAATTCAAAGAAACCAATGTTCTGGCAACAGATTCAGAAATGTAGACCATATGTGCACTGAAGTGGGAGAAATATTTTAAACACCAAAGTTTATTTCATATACCTTATTGTTTAAAATCGCTTTCATTAGCTTTGTGATTAAAATTTGTATATAACATAGTGGTGTAACATTGAACAAATTGAACATGAAACATTTTAAAAGGGGGCAACAAATGTCGTGCTCCTTTGTTTCGGCTGTATCTTCACTTACGGCTGTAGTTGCGTGCATACAAGAGAATATGCACAAATACAGAATCTTCTGTACGAGATATCAGAGTTCTTTATTTACAGTACCGCATTATTGAAACCTATCATTCCAATTTTACTCTGAAAAGTGGTTAAAAATGTGTATGGTGAGGCTTGGGTAAACGTTTGCATTTGAAATACTACTCATTTTAGGAGAAATGCTTAATAGTGTTCGTTATTTTATGCGATAGTGATCATATAATATAATGAAAAAGTAATGCTTCCCGTATATCCTTGGTCAAGCAAATAATATAGAAAGCAACTTCTGCGATTAGGTGATCTCGCTCCGTCTTTAAATCACCGAATGAGCCGCCTGTGCGGCGCGTCCTTGAGCGGCTGCGTGAGTTGAAGCGTTCACGCAATATGCCGGTTACGCATCTCGCGTCCTTGTGCGACCCGTCTTTGTGCCGCGAGACTAGTTTAGTGTCGCTTGTCCATGCGCCCGCTGAAGCCGCCGCCGTGTTCGTCCCCCACGCGGCCCGCGTGAAAGCGGCCGCCCTGGCGCCGCGCCATAAGCGAGCAGCGCCCGCGGCCCGGCCTGGCCCGACCCGACCCAGCGCGGCGCGGAGCGGAGCGCTGCTATACGCGTGTTCTCTCAGGTCCATGGCGCGCGGCGGACCGCTGGTATTTGCCGCCCCGCCCCTGCATGCCAAGTTCATCCACGCTCTTCTTAGCTCCACTGTTCCTACGCTGAGTATCGGGCTTCCTGCCATCTTCGATCATTTACCCAGTTCTTCTGGTTCGTTTGACCAGTTCGTCTGGTCACTTCTGTTTCCCAGACCAGTAGTCCCCCGTTTCGTAGTCCCCCGTTTCGTAGTCCCCCGTTTCGTAGTCCCCCGTTTCGTAGTCCCCCGTCATTTAACAATGTGACTGGATTGACCGACCTGTTTTTCCTTTTCATCCAGGATTTCATCGATTACAGAGGACACAGTTACGAGGGTGACTGCAATGATACTCTTTTTATTTGTGTTTGCTGCTAACGTACATTCAGAACCATACTGAGAAAGAAAAACTATTAGAAAATTAATAATAATTAAGTTATTTCAGTACAACAGTTACACAAAGCTTCACAGTTGTAGTATTTAGCTCAGCACCACTCCAAAACCCTGTATCCCGACTCAACGCTGCCTACTCTGGTCCGAGAAGCAAGAGTGGGTGAGCTGCGCTGGTGAATGTTCTGCCAAGGGAGCGAGAAGGGGCGGACTGAACAGATGGAGGACGTGGGCGGTGGATAGCATTTCGACGCGCGGTAGACTTCCGAGAACACATTAAACTGACCAGTAGCGTGCGTAATCACGAGGTGCGATGCGAACATGGCATAGTGCAGTGGCTTAGACCACACAGTCCGTTTTTTCAATTCTAGATTTAATATTAATATTGTTGAATCTCTCAGAAAAATATTATTTTTGCTAGTTAAACATAGTGAAAAAAGTTAATCTATGCATACAATTCCATGTAAGCATTTGGAATAAATCATTATTTTACGTTACTGTACTTATTCGTGATAAAATTTCACAATGGCATTGGGTGGATGAAAATAAACAATTTAATCTAATTAATAATATTGTTATTTGTAATCACACTAATAATACTAAAATTAGTACATATTAATTATAATATAAATAATAAACATGTACTTTTACGACCTGTAAATACCTCTCAAACGATAATCCGATTTTCGTGAAATGTTCCGAACTGGTACATTTTAACTTGAAATAGTTCTTCGTATTTTCAGCTCGAAATTCCATTAGTAATGCTTTATGATCAGGTGATTGTGATTAAGAAACGTCAGGTACTCCAGCTTGTTGATGATAAATAATTTTACAATCCTTTATCGTTTTAAGGCATGAGTCTGAGAGTTTTCAAAAACGAATGATGTACAAGTATATTGGTAGTATATATTCACTGAGATATAATCACTGCCGTACGATTTCCTCCATTTCGTGGTAATGTGCCCTAATAAATAGATTTTAAACTTCACCTAAACTGTTGGGATTCTAATGAGAAGGTCCTTGTCATTGTAACACGCTAAAATGTTATAGGCCTACACGTTTTTCTCTGCTTTTGATTTTTTGTTGTTGAACACTTGCATCAAACCTTTTATACAATTTTATTCCTTACCAAACTTGCACCAAGGGTTGAATGAATTGTTTGCACCATTCACTATTCGATTGACACTTGAAAAAATTGCCTGTAATGACATCTCAATCAAGATGCTAACAAAATGTGCGTAGGTAACTCACGCATCGTGTCAATATGTACGTGCGTGCTTGGGTAAGCTCAAACGTGTTTGCGTTCGTGTATACACGTTCGCTAATGTGTACATTTGTGCGGGTGAGCCTAGGTACGTATGTATGAACGCTTGATGCTGAGCCGTGTTCGAATTACAAATTTTTACTTTGGGAATATTTTGCGTTCATGGGTAGAAATAACTAATGATTTTTACTAAAGAGAAATACATATGCAAGTGACTAAGAATTGGGGTAATTGCTAAATGCTCTAGAACAATTGACATTAGACACCATTTTGGACTTTTCGAGGAGCATTATTGAGTCGACTAAATGAACAAAATCTCAGATTTAAGTAAACTGAACTAAACTTCTTCAATGAATTGCCGCATAAAAATACATTTGACTGATTTTGATTGTTTTATGAATTAAATATACAACTTGTTTGAGGTTTTTCGTTGGTGCATTTCTGGAGAGTTTGAATTAAAAATGTACGCAATTTGTGTGAGGAGGTAAAACGGAAATAATTACAGTTAAACTATTTACGAAGGCCGGCCAATAAGGAGGCCACCGTATATGGATCCAATGGTATGCAGTGGTTTGAAACCTCAAAATATCGTTCCGTGTGACTTGCACTTCGGCGGCGTCGATGGCAATGGGCAGTGGGGGTGATCGGATGTTGCGACGAACGCCGCTCTGTGTGGAGCCGCGGGTTGCTGGTTCGAGTCCAGGGTGATGTTGTGGTGAGGATGAGGGGGCGAAGCGGCCAGAAAGTTTGCCTCCCGCCTCTAGTACTGCGGATCGAATCCCGGGCAATCCGTGTCGAATTTGTGGTCGACAAATCTCTCGGTGGCATTTCACTGAGTGGAGAGTACTGCTGATCTTTCAGTCTTTCAATCCTCCCTAATCATTAACTCCACGTTTCTGGTCATTATTTATCATGAGCTGAGCTTGGCTTAATCACGTTCGTCGCACCAGCTGAGCAGGAGATACCCGACGAGATCCCTTTTGAAGAAATGTGGAATATCATGCCATAAACCAGGAAGTCGATGAAATACGATAAACAGCATATGCCAAAAGATGTTAGCACAAGTCCTTTATTATTTCACTAATATAATGCTGCTGTTTAAATAATTTCTGACCATTACACTACGTCCAAAATCCATTCATTGGGAACAATGTTTAGTTTTGGCATTCAATTTTATATCAGGTCGACGCAGTAAATAATATAAATGAAATGAGACTAGAATGCCTATTTGCAGTTTAGGGACTACAATCTGGTATTAGAGTTCATTTCAGGTAGAAAATAATTCCTTGTACCAGTTTTTAGAGCTCAAATTCAAACTAAAGGTTGCATTTCGCTGTTTTGTATGCACAGTCGTGTGCGTGTTTGTGCCTAATATAGAACTGCCAGTGAATGAGCGCGTCTGCGCACACGAGAGGCCATACATGCATTGGCGTCCCTTGGGTTCATGACATAGGTCCCACTTTTCATTCTAGTGTTTCTTCATCTCATCATATTATATACTTTCTTTGGTTGTGTTTTTAATTAACAATTTTTCGCGTAAATCGATCACATTGAATCTAATTTGTAAATAATTTAAAATAGGATGTACAAAGGGGATCAGTTCTGCACAATTACTTTTGTAAAACTATTGTAAATTTTTGACAATGTATAATTGTTAATTTTGAATTTTTCCTGATTTGGTTTCTAGCTTCTAATTTGTTATTAAAATAGATGCAACCAACATCACTAATTTTCGTGTACTGAAATATTTAGCCTGTTCAAAGTTGGTCGAAAAAATGAAGTATGAGAAAATAACGGTTAACATATTTGAAAATAAAAATAGTGTTGTTATTGGTGCTCTGAGTAATAGTTAATTGTGGAACTCTCAGCATCCACCCCTTCCCCTCGTCCTCCTTTACGCCTCTTTTCTCCTTCCTCGTATGTTCTTCCACTCCATTATTACTTCATCTTCTCTATGCCCTCTCTTTTTCACTGAATCTTCCTTTACAACTCATCACTTTTTCTACCACATCTCCTCCCTCTCACTCTCTTCACCTCTTCCACCTTTCCCCTCACTCCCCTCACCCCTCTCCCTTTTTCCACGACTCCTCTTCCTATCCCTTGCAGCCCTCTCCTATTTTTATACCATCCCTCCTTTTAAACTCCATCACCTTTTCCATCTCATCCACTTCCTCAACCCCCTCCGCCCTGCCTACACCCTATACCAGCCGTTCCCGGAGACACCACTGAATGCTTGTGTGCGCTAGAGCGCCTGCGTAATTCGCATGGACGAGAACAAAGAAAAGCAAAGGGCTTCAGGAGGCCGTTCCTGCGGGGAGAGTGGGGGCGGGGCTTCGGTACGCCACTCGCTAAATGCCAGCGGGCAGTGGACCGGGGAGAGCGCTGGGCGGGGCGACGCGACGCGACGCGACGCAGCGCAGACACCTCCAGGGGGCCTTGACATGGATACGGATGCGCCAGTCNNNNCCCCGGAAGCAAGCCGCGTCAACCCGCCACTGCTTCGCAAGCGGTAAGCGCGGTTTCAATCAGCGCCCGTCGATGTCGTGAGGTTCGCCTCCGAGGACTTTTCAGCCCGGTTGAGCACGGGGCGCTTGGAATGGGACCGGGCGAGGGAGCGACAGCTGCTTGAGGCATACGATTATAGTGCATTCGAAAAATAATGTTGAACGAACGAACAAAACATTCTGATGGTTACGAAGAACTGACATATTGGCATGTTTTTGAAGATCCAGTTTTCAGAGTAATCTCTCTACACACATTTCTACGTGGAGAAACTTGTATTTGAACATGCTGTAATTCGCTTCTTTACAGGATAATCCAAATATTCCCAATTACGTGCTATCGAGCTCTAAAAGTAGATTGACCCTCGTTCCAGGCGCTTAAGCTTTTGTTTTCTCTTTCAGTTTGTATTTTTTATTGAATTTGTTCTCGCAAAACTTCATTTCCAGATAATTGTTCTTTCGGAAAGTGTCCGTTTATATTCGTCGTTCCTTTATTCTAGGGATTTTATTAGTTTAATGAGAATATGTTGAAACTTTTCTTTTTTTGCTCTTCTTTTTTGTTATTACTATAGAAAAAGCACGAGGCAATTATTTCCCATTACCAATTCAGGTGATTTGAATCTCTTAATTGATAATTATAATTGGTTTACAATGTTGACTATCTCTCTTTTTTGATTTTTTTGAAAATACAATTTATTGGGTGTCTGGAATTGTTGTTTGCTGTCTCTTTCCTTTTTACTGCCATATTATGCGAATAAGATGTAAAGGAAGAATGCGGAAGAATACATACAGTTTTCTATATCACAGAAAATCTCAAGCGTGTAATAATGGATTCAAGAAACTCACACTGGATCAGTATATGTGAGGTTCTGAAGAACATTGTATGCATTCGAACTAATACTGACTACTGCCTTTAAAAAGTATTTGTAACAGTGTAATGTCAAGACACTCCATTCATTCATTCATTCATTCATTTTTACATATATTTCTCCATACATTTCATTCCTCCTCCCATTTAAGTTTATTGAAGACCAAATTAGAATTGATTAAAGAAAACGACGAAATTGAAATGTTTTGAATTTCTAATATTAATCTTATTATTTTACTCCTTTAAATTAAAAACTTGCATTTAAAATAAGATCTAGAAATCGATAATTAAATACTTAATTTTAACATCTATTAACATTAATTTATTAATGTTATTAGTACTAACATTAATTTATTTTAATAGCGATAAGCACCATATGTTACTGGAGAACAAATGGTACTTGCCCACGCATAATCCTTGATCTGTCGATGCCTTAGTTTGTAGTGACGCTTTGCACTGCTCGTGGGGCGCGGCGCGAACGGAGCGGCGGAGAAGGCGTTTGTTGTGATGTGTCCTCACGTGACGATCGCGTCGCCAGGTGGGGGCACTCCACTGGCTCGGAGCGAGTTGGTTGAACTTTCTCGCAACCAGTCGCAACGGTGTAATCGTCTGCAGCACAGTGCTATACTGACCGGGGCTGGTCAAAAAGGCGCCTATTTCTCTAAGTAATTAGGCATTCTCAAATTTTGGAATAAAAAAGTAAGATTTATTAAGAACGAATGAATTAAGTTTCTGATATGTTTAATTAAAGTGCTTGAGTCATTAACAAGGCAAGCCACAGCAGGCCACACACCACTCGTAAATGTTAATAACTCTTTTTTGGTCTAAGGTTGCCTTATCTTATTATTGTCTGAAGCTCTTTGTAATACGTTGAAGACATAGTAAGAAGATAAAAACACTTTCAATTAATCGATGTATTCCCATTTACCTTATAGTTGACGGCTTGCTGTGGTTGATGTGGCTTAACTTGTTGCTTCTTCAATAGTAATCAGAATACAAAGTGCGTTATATTTGAGAACAGTACAGAAATCTTTATTTAAACAATCATCCAAACTATCTATCATTGAACACAACACTTAATTTGAAAATTTAATTGAACTCGTGTGAGGATATTCGTTTGACAGTACAGTATTAATCCGTTAATTTAATTGCGAGAACACTTCTGCACATAAAAACAATACATTATTTTCTTATTTTGAAACGATTTTTGTTCAGATATTACGTGATGGTCTGAACACATTCACTACGTGTCAACTTAAAAAATCTAACTACGTAACCCTGATTAGTTTCTATCCCTCGTGCCTGAAGTCCTCTTGTCCCACCACTGAGAGCGTAGGAACGGTAGCAGGTACGCGAGTACACACAACAACCGCAATAGCTGGTTGGACAACATTCAGTCCCGTCGTCAATTTGCGTTTTCCATTTCCACGGCACAGCTTTTGGAAAAATAAAATACAGAACGTACTGAGCGTGCAACAACACCAAGTGATGCGGTGACCCTGCAACTGTTGCTGTGTTTGCCTTCTCTAAATATTGAATGTATAGCACGAACCGTGTGTATGATATTTGAATACGTCTCTGGTATTATAAATCAACTGATATTTGCTCGGTAATTATCAACGGGGATATTGAAATTTAATTTGTTTACAAATATAGATGCTGTATTTTTTAGAAGAATAAAACAGAGAGAGAGAGAGTGCGAACGTGGAATAATTCGAATAATGCGCGTACGTGATAGGATGTGCTGGGGAGGCGATTGCATAACGACAGCTCGTTAGCTTTGGTTCTGTGGTCCAATTACGGTGGTGCAAGGCGGAGGGGTGGCCCTGCGGTCGAGGGGTGAGGGGAGCGTGGGGGTGGAGGTGCAGGTGTGGGATTGTGGTGAGCAAACGCAAGGGAGAGGGGAGGGTAACAGTATATGGTTGAATCCGATGGTTGGTTGGTTGTTAGTGATTCCGAGTGCGTCAACTACGGAGGCCATTCGTCCCGTAAGAGTAGTGCGTGTTTTTTCCTCGGGAGTTGGCGGTGATCTTCACCCGCTGGATGGCGAGATTCAGCGCCGACCTACCGTCGGCTAGCGGGGTTTACCTCCACCAGGTATCTCCCACCAAGGGGGTACCGCCCCAGCCGGGAAAAGCTCTAAGCTCCCGACCGGTCTCCCGGCATATGTGGTAGAGTAGTGCATGTTAGTGTAAGTGTGTGTAATGGGTGAGGATAGGACAAGGAAGAAAAGATAAGAAAAATGGTCTGTGGCCCATTTGTTGAGGTACTGCACCGGCAGTCGCCTGATGTGGTTCAAAGTAATCACGGAAAACTACCGATCAGAGCAGCGGCCGCTAGAATTCTCCTTCAGACAGCGGCTGAATTTGACCTTGCTGATAAGCACTAAGCCACCTCTCTCGGTTTAAAAGTGATGAAAGTGGTAGAAACGAAGGAGTAAACATGAAGAAAATAATGTAAGAGTCCGAATAGTGATAGAAGTATAAGTTAATCTCATCAGGTGTAAAGGAACTCGAGGAATGGAATATTGCTGTTCTTGTAGGGTGGATCTTCACTATCGATTCGGAGGTAGTTACGATCTTATGAAACGTCTTTTATAGGATGCATATCTTCCCAAACTAGAAGGCATGTATGATCAACGTATAAAATATTCTTTGAAATTTCCATGCATTTTCAACAGACGTAAGAGGGAACCGCTCTGCACTAAATATACTCCATTGTGATCTTTGTTGTACTCTAGGTGTGTAAAAATTGCTCTAATAGTGCGAGCTTCAGGTACTAAACCTATCAAATATTTTTATAATCATAGATGGATGTAGAATCCAGTTCGGGAGATCCGACGACTCCAGTTATCCATTTATACCCAATGTATATGTAATGGATGAGAGTCTTTGTATGAATACGGAAAGATGTTTTATAATCACATTGTAATGTTATGACAATCACATTGAAATTCTTTTACCAGGGCCATGCGGTATTAAGAAAACGAATATCCACTATAATTATATTTAATAATATAATTCAATAAAAAGAAAACGAACTTACAAGTCTCCATCAACTGCTTCTCTATCGTGCTGATGTAAAATTAATTTAGTTTGGGATAACCTTGTTGCATTATTTTCACGAGCATGATTTTTACCGGGAGACAACAAAGTCACACACAATTGTGTAGGATTTCCGAAAACAATTATTCCTCTGCGGCTATAAATATTCTATATAACTAGACGAATTTATGGAAACAAAGAGAATGAATCTTGACAAAAAAAAAAAAAAAAAATAAGTTAGGGGAAAAAATTCTAGAAAAACAATAGAAACTATTTTTAATAATGTTTTTTTTATAATTGCATTTCTTGTGTTGCGAATATTTAATATCGAATTTTGTGCAGCTCCCATCCTAACGAAGCCATTAGTCTGTGAAGCATTTTATGATCTTGGTTCTTTCCTCCTGCAAGCCATAATCTTGTATCGAATTCTTATATTGCCCCAAGGCTGGCGGACGTTACATAACCACACACAAGTCCGAACGACAGGCTTCGTTCCCGTGCGTGTTTCATCTTTCTCGCAAATCCCGAATGTTCGTCTCATTTCTCACCCTAATACCACGGCAACGCCCCACACATAAGGCCAAATCTTTAAGATGATCAAATTATGGGACCACTTGGTGATCTTCATTTGTTTTGAGAATGTAATAAAAATAATAAAGGAAAATAAACGGTAGCCTTCGCAGTTTAGTGTTAGTATTATATTTTCACATGTTTATGTATGAATATAAAATCACAAAAAAATAAATTGGAAGCCATTATGCAGAGCGGACCTTACACATGCAATTTGCTTATTTATTAGACTACCTCTGGGTACGCACAAATACATCGAAGAAAACGAGTTGCGTAAAGAGTATGCTAATTTTTGCTTCGGCATCTCTTCCCTATAAATGAATAGACGTGTAAATAATTCATGGAATGTACTCTACTTGCATAGCGGTGAAGTGATTTTGACTTCCTTACCTCTCATCATATTTGGTAATTTTTCGTTTCGCTTTTAGCGAATAGTTGGTAATAAACGTTTGTGTAGAAAAATATTTACAAGGACGTATATTAATTTTTTTATATATTAACGGAGAAAAGACTGGATTTTCTGACGATGTCAGATTAGACTCTTGAAATGTCGATGCATACTATAAAGATAACTAAATAAACATCTTCCACTGTGTTGGTTGTCTCAAAGGAAAATGAACCTTAACTTGCTCTATCAAAGTGTAGTAGTTTGGTGTGTAGTCACTTAAGCTACAAAAATGTATTAAATTGGTATTTTCAGAAAAAATAATTTAGATACACATTTTCCTATTCATTTGTAATTATTAAGTTTAGTTGGAATTTTAGCAGATTAAGAGTGCCAAATGAAACTTTATGATTTAGTAGTTTATTATAACAACATTTCTGTTTGTTGATAGACATTAGATGTTTTGATATGAAGCAAATTGAAAACAAGATACATTTTTGAATGCAAAGAAGTTTTTCTGCACCATGGGATCGTACATTCTTTCACAGCAGTAAGCATCTTGTTAGAACTTTACCCCTATGCAAATCATTCCTTTCTCCTGTTCGCAGTCGACACTCGACTCTCGACTTGTCCCTCTAGTCATCGTGAGACGCCGCGGCCATTTTTTGTAATAAACACTGCCGACATATGTCAAAGTCAGCGCTAGTTGGCGTCCTTTGGATTCTCCGGTTGCTTTCATTTCCTCCGCGGAGCCCCGTAACTACCGAACGCCATCGGCTCTCTCGCGCACTGAAAAACTCTTTCGCAAGCGTTAGGCAACGGTGAATTATTGTCTTCCTTTACGAACCCCACTGAAAAACCTTATTGTTATGAAACGGGCACGCAGTTTTAACGACGCTCTACATGAAAGGGATTTGCGAATGCGACCAGTCAGCTCGCTTCTCCCTGCCTTAATTACTGCCGCAACGGCTCGTAAAAATCTATTTTCTGGGAAGCCCAACGTTCTCATAAAGGTGGCGGAGATGCCGGTGGCTGGGTGTCTGGGTGTCTGGATTGGGAGGAGAGGTGGAAGACCTCACGAAAATCTTGTAGAAGATGAAAATTTGAATGGAATTACATGGTAATGCCCAATAATTAGTCGTGTTGTGATTCATTTGACATTTAGAGACACTCGCAAGAAATAACGGTACTGTTTAGGGTGAGAATCGAGAAACTTTGTGAGTCGTTGCGTATTAAGGACTGTAAACCTTCCTTTAAATTGATGGAATATTAGTTATGAACCGAAAAATTAGACAATTTAAATCAAAGGAATTTCTTATTTTTTGTTACAATCGAATCATCTGCATTTTATTACTAATGTAAATGGACAGAGAAGGTTAAATTATTGTAAGAACGATCCATCACTGAACCATGATGCGAATATATCGTCAGAAGAAGATATACGATCCTTTCCCATCTACATTTTTTATTATAGTTGCCAAAATTATTAAAATACTTATCAGTAATCCTGTAGGAAACATAGACATCAACTTTACTTCGAATGTCACATCTGCGCGTAGGTTATTTGTCTCACCTTCAACGTTTTTCAAGTACCATAGGAAGGGAGAAAAAAAAGGCTGGACACATGAGGGGTTTAACTGTTAGCATGTTTATCTGCACAATAGATTAAGCAGCATTCTAGTTACGATTGTTAATGATTCGTAACTAGAAGTACCTTCTGACGTAAGTTACACTTTTTTAATGCATGCGGGAATATCTCTACGCAGGCATTTATATTTTGTTATAGTATTTGATGTATGATACGATGGTTGGGTAACTGGCTCCGCACTATATGAAATAATTATAAGAGTCGTCATTGCCAACAATATTATTTATTAAAATACCACCTTTCGATGGCTTAGCCATCATCATCAGTTTTCTGCTGTATGAAAACCACAAAAACGACTACCTAATTTTAATAAATAATATTGTTGGCAATGACGACTCTTATAATTATTTCATTGAAAATGCCAACGAAAACTCACCACAATACCAATCCGCACTATATGTTGCATCAAATTCCAGTCACAACACTGACTATTACTCGAAATTATTGGTGCGATGTTTTTGTTTCTTTTTAAATTTGCGATGCGCCAACTCGTGCCATCCAACCGAGAAAAACTTTCGATTTCTTTAAGCGTCCAAATCAGTAGCTACTCACTCCCAGTGGCCCCAACAGTAAGCAGGCACACCCGCCGCCCGTTGAACTCACCACTGAGCCGCGCCATGTCGGCACGTCGGCGGCACCCTCGGGAAGAGCAGAAGAGCGCGTCGCGCCGGGGGAGAGCTCCTGAAGGAAGAAGTCGGCTGCTGCGCACCGGCACCGAGTGAGTCTCTTCACGCACAGCGGACGGCGCAGCGCAACGATTCGCCTGCGAATGGGCGAAAGTGAAAACGGCGCCGGCGCTTATATGTAACAACAATGGCGGGGGCGCGCGGCCCGAGGGCGGTCGACGCCGATTGGCGCGCGCGAGGGTCCCCGGGGGCCCTGACCCCGATTAGCCCCCCCGGGGGGCCCGCCGCCCCCGCGCGCCACCCGTCCCGCCTCAATGGAGGAGAGGAGCTGGGAGAGCGGCCGTGCCCGACCTGCAGTGCCACAAACTCTGCTGCAATGGTAATGATGACGACGACGAGAACGAAAGTGAAGATAAAGAAGATGAAGACGATTAAAATGAAGATAACGGTTATGACGATGCTGAAATCGCAGATAAAGAAGACGACGGTGACGACGATGATAGCGATTACGACGATGATAATGAGTTCTCACACACTTCTGAGAGACGAGCGAGAACGAGACGAGCTTCCGCCTTTAGGTCTGCTTTCCTGAGTAGGTGATCATTTTTTTTGCGTTCTCCCCTCAGTGTATGATGGTTGGTGATCATGAGCGGTGAATGCGAATGAGAGGCAAATGATGAAGAACGCGATGGTTTTCGGATGGAATAAATGATGGTGCGAGAAATCCAGTACAATCACACGGTGAAAAAATACATCCATGCTTTACACTGGACTCGAACCCGTTGCTTTCGGCACTGCATACGTACTTCAATGAACGACTTATACAAACTTACTTAAACGCAGTTTGCTACCCTATAAAAGTAACACATAAACAATGCGGCAAATGGTGACACATGCTCGACCAATTACAGCATTGCGCTTGACCAGAAATGGCAACATTATGAAAACAAGTTCTTGTTCCCACCGTCGCTATTGTTCTATTAGCAAATTTGTGTACTGACTATTTGTGGGTTACTGATGAACTGTATTACTGATTACCTGACAGAAACAAGTATTTTAATAATTATTATATACATACAATATTTAATTTTTATTTTAAATATTGTATATTAGAAATTAATAAACACATTTGTTGTATTTCCTATTTCCGACACTTTATACAATATCCATTCTGTAGAAAAATGAAAGGCTTATTAACAGTATTTTACAGTAAGACTTGCGAGACGGAACCTGGTTGACCATCGAAAAAACAGGATAAATAATAAAAAATAGTTCAAAACTCTGCAATGTGTTATTTCACCGGTTTTTATCACTCAACCATCTGAGTTTCAAGCTACTTTATAAAGAAAATACGTAATGTAAAAAATAATCCTCGTCTCTTATTGTGTTAGTATAAACAATGGCGTGTAATGATGAACCAATGATGCATGCCAATTTTTTTGGTTGACATGGATTAAGATCGTACTTCGTACGATCTTACTACCTCTCACTTACCTATAAACATGTCGTGGCTAAGCACGGGTTTAGAAGAAGATTCGAACTGACACAACTCATGAATACATCTTGGCCAAGAGTGTACTATCTCTGCTAAATCGACATCAACAATCAGGGAAGTGAAAATCTTGATAATATTTTTTGTTCACGATATCTATGTCTATTGAGGAAATAAAATGCGCAATATGAGACATTTCAGATAATAGTATAAAATATTCTGTGTTCTTTTGAAACGACTGCGGTAATATTTTGCGAAATTTTTAAGTTTCAAGATCGTAAACGTAAAGGCAGTAGTTGAGATATTGATTAGTAAGTTTAAAGCTCTTGAATCTCCCTGAGGGCCATTTAGCGTCTATTGACTTTTAAGAGTGGTTAACTATAATCGTTGTTTCACTGTGGCACGAAATTTACCAACCTAATAGTTTTGATGAGAATCACACTTTAAGTTTCAATTGTTGGTACATCTGGATGTTACGTTTTAAAGGTCTCTCTCAATTTTCAGCCAATGCTTTGATGATACAATTTGCTTTATTTAAAAAGGTTTTACTTCGTCTATTGTGCAACAAATTAATCCCCGCTATTGTTTCGGGAAGCGCTCAGTGACGAAATTCAATTTTTAAAACGTGAATTAGTAATGCATTGCTGTTTGCGACTACTTTTTTCACAATTATCCAATTCAGACTGATTTATCACGAGCTTCCAAATAATTTTATGGTTAGTTGGTGGCACTGGATTGTTCTCGCGAAAAGTACGCAGAGCAATTTCAAGCTCCGTCATGCACAACACAACGTGCGACAATAGTGGCGTTCAAAGATACGTTGCGTTAAACTGTGAACCCCAAACAGTTGAATGTAGTGCCTCTGTTAGAATTTAGTGTTGAAAGATCGGAATGATCACCGTGCTTGTAGGAATGATAGCGGTAGCACTGGACCCCGACTGAGGAGTGAAATGTGACCTCACTTACAAATAAGGAATTGACCTCGTTAATTGCTCCGTAATTTATTTTAAAACAAAATGAAGACTTAGAAAACAAAAATAGGTAAAGAAAGAAAATAACTGTTCTGAGTTTTGAATTTATCTTCATTACTGTGCTACTTTTGGCAATAATACTTACGGAATCTTCGGAATCATGCTGGATCCAATAGTGTGTTGGATGCCCCTTTTTAGACGTCGCCCAGTGGATTAAAGTGGGATAGTTCCTCCTGAGGGTTGATAGATCTTGCGCTCAATTCGTTAAAGAGCCAAAGAGATAACTAGTTTGTAGTCCCAAGAATCAGAAAATCTCTCGATTTTTTTCGTGGAGAGCAACATTAGACGGATGTGGAGGAGGACAGTGTTTAAGAGGACGAGGAGAAGAAAATAAGACAAAGAAGGAACGTGGATGAGTGAAAGATACAAATATTTATATCAGCTATGCATTTTTGAAATTTAAATATAATTTATTGTTAATGGAAGAAACAAATAACTTTTGTTCTTTTGGGGGAAAATTTAGAAGCTCTTAATTTAAACACGGCAAACTCTGAAAATTGGAATTTACAATGAGTCTAAACAATGAGCAAATACGTATTCGTTCAGTGTGCCAGTTACTTATTACAAACTTAGCCCTTGGCTGAAACGTTTGTTGTTATGGTACATGTATGTCATTGTGTGTTCTTTTATGTTTGTGTTTCGTCGTATGACGTCATCGTTTTGGAGGCCAGGGCTGCAGAGAAACCGCTTGGACTTCCCGCCGGGGTCAGGCGGTCAGGTGACTACTGGGCGGTCTACTGGGACTATCAGGTGTATGGTGTGTGAATCTGATTACTCCTTTACTGGGATTCAGAAAGATGCAGATCTTATATTTGGCCGCAAATCACATTTTGCTGCTGATGGTCCGTTGTGTTATGAATGGTCATGGACATTAATTTTTAATTTGTAATGTAATACAAAAATGTTGTGCAGTTGTTAAATACAACAATATCAATATAACATGTTCGTAAAATTCTATTTTATGTCATCCCAATGCGGGAAGCATTAAAACTTTGTCGTCATAAGCCTAAGGAGAAGAAGTATTGTTTGAATCATCTCACCGCAGTGGTGAGCGTCGTCTTGTGTGGCCAGCACATTCAGCTGCGTTGTGTCTGTCTCGGAAGGTTAGTCGAGAATCGTTAACAAAACGAGCCAAGCGATACGTGCGTATCGCCTAGTGCTAATGCTCTGGGGATCCCTGGGCGCTGCGTTAGCGGCGGCGCCAAGGCCGCTGTGTGCGTGCTGGGCGTCGGCCTCGCCGCCGCCGCTTTCCAAAGGATTTCGCTCACGCGCCGCACGCACTGCGCTTCAGACAGCGCGGCGTGCGCCGGTCACGCCCCCCCCCCTCCCAGCGCAACCCTTCGCCCGATTCGCCCCGCCCGCCCCGGAGCTGAACTCGTGGCTGAATTCGCCCATTTTCGCGATGGTTTCCAGAGGACAGTTGCTCTTGTCGGTAGTTTTCCGTCGTTTTTCCGATTATTTTCATCGGTGCGTCGGAGAAGTGCGATAACAAATGGACCACGGATATTCCCTCGCTCTTCCTTATTCCCTCCTCTCCCGTAAGATAATACTTACCTGCTCTATACTCTCACATGTGTTGGGAGATTTCGGCGGCTTATAGCTTGTGTCGGATGGGACAGTATCTCAGTGTTGAGAGTTACCACATTAGGGAAAAGCCGACTTGTAGGTCGGTGCTGGATCACACCATTTAGCGGAGAGGAAAAAACGCTACCTCCAGGGATAAAACATGCCCGACACTTTGGGCGCTAAAGTCCATAGCAGTTGACATGCCCGAAATCATTAATCAGTCAATCAATTTCGCATGTGTGTGTTATACTTGAAGCGATTGCATATACTAACGGGTACCTGACATTTTCGAATAAATTTGTTTTCGACCTTAATATAGGAAGATGGGGAAGGGTTTGGCGTGATCCATAATGGCTAGCGCACATCTTTCTTGCTTGCAAACCGGGTTCAATGCAAGACGTTTCCATGTGGCCTTTGTGTTGGACAAAGAGTTCTTGTAAGGTATTTTTGATGTTATCTTTCCCTCTGTCCTCTAATTCCATCATCTTCTAATTAGAACATCATCCGCTTATTGACCTCGGCAGTTGAAGAGCCATAAAACCCAATGAATGAAATGAATGAATAAAAAATCAATCAATCAACAAGGGACAACAAATGTCAGGATTGCCGTTTCGGATGGCCGACATCGTAAAGGCAATAGTGCCATAGCGATCTCCGTCTGGAGGATTGCGGGTTCGAGTCCCGCCTGGGGCATGGTTGTCTTTGTGTCCGCCCTTTCACCCCCTATCATCACCATATCATGTCACCTTCACAGTTACCATACCGATAAATACAATAGTGGTCGCTAATGACCTATACGTTGATGCGACATTAAAAAACAAAAAACAAACAAAAGAAATTCAAGATAATTTTCTCGTACACCTTTCTTGAATTTCTGAATGTCCGAATTGCCCCCTGTCTCGCATGAAAACATTCCGGCGTGGCCCTCTCTGAATTTGCTGAATGTCGGGTACATTGGAAGGGATAAAGAAATATGCCTCATATGTTGTTTATTTTCGGGGTTGAAATGCTTGATATTAAACATTTATATAAGACAGTGAAAAAGTTTTATTTAATTAATAGACTATTTTCGATATTTATACTCTGTCTGTAAATCAACGTAGCGTTGGGACTTGCCAGTCGTTATTGGTCCGACAATTATTTTCCATTTTTGATACTGGATCTGTTGATTGCTATATGAATAAAAACTTTATTATTACAGTGATAAAGACGATGGGATTAAATCACCCCTATTTCACTACATCGTTGTATGCGTGCGAATGTCTTTTATATATCTACGTCATCTTCATACGTTACCTAACTTTTAATCTTTCCTTATCTCGTTCGTCTTTCTCTTTGGTAACCCCCTTCCCTGACGGCACATCCAAGCACTGACCGCGTACTGCCTTCTCTCCACACTCACGCGCGCGCGTCTCGGGGTTGGTATGGCAGCCGCCGCCGCTGGATCCGCC
>BOPP01000075.1:2979128-3041290 GCA_017312745.1 Gryllus bimaculatus
GGCAACGCCCCGGGCGGCCGCGCCTGACTCATTGGGCGACGCGCGCGGCGTGTGTGTGCATGCGTGCGTGCGCTCGGGCCGCGCCGCGCCGCGCCGCGCCGCGTGTCGAAAGCGGGAAGCCCACGGCTGCGATCGGCGCGCCAAGGGGGGCGGGGCAGGACCGCCGCCCCGACGCGGCGTCGCTCTGCACTCGGTGCAGCCGCTGTGGCTCAGCTGCTCGCCCGCGAAAACGGTTGTGTTTTCAAACGTCTTCACGAGTGTGCTTCAAAATGATACCGCCGGCCTGGATAGCCGAGGACGCTAAGGCTGTAGCTGCCTCGGTTCGAAGAGTCGCCGGTTCCAATCCCCCCTCGGGTATAGATGTTTGCGTATGCTCGTGTTGATTTAACGTATCGTGATCCCTCTACAGTTTCCCCAATGTAAACAATCACAGTGGTCGCTAGTGTTAAGTAGTTAGATGACCTATTAGTTAAAAAGCGACCTTAAAAAATTAAACACATTGACAGAATTTATTTTATTTAATAATTAAATAATATTAAATAAAAGCATACTACCGTTCACAAGACAACACCACGTACTGCAGGTTTTGTCAGAAATGAGTGTAGTACTTCATTGGATGCACCTTTGTGGCTCTAAGGATGGGAATGGGACTTGGCTGGGGAAGGAAGTATAGCACTCGGTTTGTGGCCCGTTGTTAAAGTACTGCTCCAGCACACACTTGACATCAATAAGAGGAAACCTCTGAAATGACCAGTCACAGCAGCCGGCAACATAATAGCAATGCCAAAATTATGAAGATATTCATCAATCATCACGTTCCATTTGTGTTACTGTTGTATCCACGACTAAGAAATATTCATTCCCGATCATATTCTCCGAAATAAAATGCACAACATGTTAAATCGTTGACCAACGTGACTTCCAAATTAACATGGTTTATCATCTCAACGTTTTATTCCTTTTCTGTCAGACATGCGAAATCTTACCGTTACTTGAGATGTCAACTGACCACCTTGAAGTTTACCGGGTCAGCGGCGTCTGTGATTCAGAACACTCATGTGGATTTACCGTAGGCGCGCCAGGCCTTGAGGAAAACCCAGGAATGAAAGAAAAGAGGTGGACGCTTGTGACCGCACAAACCGTGACCACGTGACCATGTGTTTGACGTATTAACAGGTCACGGCAAACGAAGACGCTTGAGTCATTTTCTACGTTCAAATCGTGGACAACCACTGAATGCTAATTTGTAAATAAACACTTGGTTTCTTGAAAAATAATACTTTTATCCTGAAACTACCACAGTAGCAAATTTTAATGTAAATGATATAATAAACAATATACATCCAAAAGAATGCGTTGTTTCAACAGTATTGTGTAAATCTTGTGATTTGATTTTTACAGATTGCATTTATCTTTATATTTATTCAATGAAATCTAATTAAATGCATTTCAAATAACGCTAAGCTTAACAAGAAGGGACAGTCTTTATGAAAGAGTATGGGACGAGTTTCTGTGAAATTTAACATTGAGAAAAAATATAAATAATGTTGATCATGTTCTTGAATGGAATGTCATTAACAAATTTTAGTACGTTCTTTGTGATTTGATTTTAATCAGTTTTAATCAATGCGGGTATAAGGGATTTAAACTAGTCTTACCTATTGATGGTAATCATTGGAATTACTAACCCCAATGTCTTCCATCTTGTAGGACTGGTTAGTGAAGTAGCTTTCTTCTTATTGGTTTCTTTTCACTTTCTTTTGGCAGGTCTGCCTGTGAGTACGAGCGTGTGAGAGTGACATAACGGTTCATACTATACCTAGGTATAAATTAGTTGTTTTTCTTTCTACATTTCTATTTGTAAAAGAAGCTAGCAAAATGGAATTTGTTTAAATGATGAAGTACTTACAACTTGGTTCTCCACCTGTAATTTTTCTCACTTCTTTAAATTGGATTAGATTTCTTATTTCAATGGCTTGCCAAAATCTGTACTAAATAAATCAAAATGAAATTTTATTTTAATATTTCATTATGTCATTAAATAAAAGTTGTTTTTTAAGATATATTTTTGCCCTTAATTATGATAGTTTATGATTGAACTTAGTACTAAGAAAAACAACTTATGTAATATTTTCAATTTTTCAAATCGGAGATAACAACTTTGGTGTTTTAAAGGAGTTAACTGTTGCTATTTAAGGGACTAACAATGTCTTGGGTTAGTACGTTTACATATTAAAAATCACTTGCTGTACATTTTGGGTTGCCTTTGAGTTCTATCATTGTAGTTTTGTTTGTGACTTTCAGAGTGGTTTTGTTTGTGACTTTCAGCGCTGTAATTGGTTTTGAAGTAAGCTTTTTTGATACATTAAGTAACTGACTATAATTATGATGAACTGGCCAATATTAAATCATCTTAGTTCAGTTTCTTTTCAATTACATCACTCCTAATGGCAGTAATAATTGTCCAGATATGATTCAAATTCTTATTCGTAATCCGAACTAATTTGTTACTTCTCCGTATTCGAAAGTTTACCCTTTAAGCCGGGAACTAAAGGAAGACTCTTTTCACGCCTTACAAGATGAGAAACAACTATGATCAGTTGACGTTTCATTACGAAGCTCAGCTAGTTTGCAAAAGTCAGAAAATGACCTCCCTAGCAAAAGTCAGTGGAGTCATCTAATAAAAATTGTTGAAATTTCCTGACAGTTTCTCTCTTTATATTATCTTGGACAGATGGTATTTTGATAGTTTCCTTCGGACGAATGCAATCTTGCAGGAGACAAGGTTGAGATCAACCGTAGGATACATACAAATTCTCGTAAACATGTCCACGCAACGATCTACCTTGAGGCGAAGGTTCACGAAGAGGTAACAACGATAACGTTCTTGACGCTCTGACGAAATAAGTGCTGTGAGAAAAAGAATAATGCAAAGTAGAGTGGAGTAGCAATGTCAATTGTAATTCGTCCAGACAAGGTCGCACAAAGGGTCCGAAGGTCCACAGGAAAAAACTCATAAAGACAATTAAATTATTATTATTACAGTTGAATAGAAACTTGTCGGATGAAGAATATGAAGGTTGATGCTGCTGACTTAAGGAATTGAAATGTTGTCAACTTGGTCCCGTTTGGTGTTCCCGGAGTGTTTGAGGCTGCCTACATATCAACTTCATATCACGAGTATGTTAATGGGAAGCGAGGACATTCTTTAAGAGGGAAACTCGCTGAACCAACGTTCTCAAGTTTTCTGCGCGGCCTTCTGCACGTGAGAAGTGCGGCGCAACGGGCCCCGAGGTTGCTGCATTCCCGGGCCGCCCCCTCACCCTCGCGCGTCCTTATGTCATTCTGCTTAGCATAATTGGCGTCTCGAAAGGGTGCTTTTGCTTTTGAGTCACATTTAATGACATCGCTCTTCTTAGACTTGGTCCTTCTGACTTTTTGGACCTTGTGGAGGTTACATTTTAAAGGGCAGGAATAGATGCCTCTAAAGCATATGATACAGCAAGAGGCGCATTTGACTGTGGTGCATCGTTTAATATAAGATGTTCTGAGGCTCTCATGCTGTGAATTCTCGATGGCAATGCACTGGATTATTTTTGATTAGTAAAAACTAACTTATGTGACGTAAATTTTGCAGTTATACTGAAGTTGAATATGTTGTATATAAAAACAGACATTTCATTTACAGATTCTTCGAAATCTGTCAGTCCTTTGTCCTTGAGAGAAGTTGATAAGGTTATTTTCTCGTGTACTTGAAGCCACTCTTCATTAATTTGATTATACGGAAAAAGAGAAAGATGAAAGGAAAATGAAGAGGAAAAGGTAAACAGAAACAAAACGGATGCTCTCACATTGCTGTACATCGAATAGGGGCAAATGTCATTGCTCTTCTCCGCACGAGAAATCCTATTCTTCCTAAACCAACCGAACCACGGAACATATTTTCTTTATTTCCTCTTTCTCTTATCTTTTGTTCTCAACGACCCTCTCATTCCCTGGACAGTCTTGCTCTCTCGAAGCCTACCCAACAAACACACTCCTCAGTGTACGGTTTGGGCTTCTCGCCAGCCGCACAAAGGCCTACCACGTCCCTCGCGCTGCTCTTGAGTTTTAGATTGCCCAGAACTTGTGCACCACGCCAGGTCACAGAACAAGAAAAATGCGATGCACTTTGTATATTCTGCGTAAAACAAATGTGCGGGCTTTGAGCTCAGAACGCCGCCCGGAAAGTTTGTTTCGCGAGGGGCGCTCGTGCAGGACGGGGAGAGGCTTTTGTGCGTTACAGCTCGCGGCGTGGCATATCGCAGGTGAAATTAAGGCGAGACCGTATTTTTTTCCGGTCGGTTTTCTCTTCTGGGCGGAAAGGCGAGGGAGGATGCCCGGAAGTTCGCCGGACGGCGCCGCCGCTCCGCCCGGAAGGGAAACAGCCGTGAAAGAGACGGGAGAGTCTCCTGGAGGAAGACGGTAACCGGATCCATATTAATTCTTTCAGTTCTCTGAATAATTGGAACTGCCTGTGTTTTTGACCTTCAGCTTAATAAGGAGCGGCCGTTAGAGTCGTTGGCGAAACAGGACAGATGTTGCTAATTTGATAAATCTTCTCTTTGAATAACTTTTGATTTACAGTTATGATAGTAACTGGAACATAGGCAGAATATTTATCCTTAAAGTAACAGAGGAAAGACTATTAATTCGCTAACAAATACTAAATAGGAATGATATACAGATAATATATGATAAAATTAATAAAATGTTGCTGAAATAGAGAGGAATGTAATCTCACTTTTTCGTATGAAATTTAAATGGACTGAGGATACGATTATTTAATTAGTGGTGATACGGGAGGGAAATGTAGGTCATTAAACTCGCATGCTCTTCTACAACGTTGCTTCTAATTCCGCATAGCAGTCAAAAGATCATTGACACAGTCTTTGTAGATGCAATGAATCAGAAATATGTGCTTGTTCATAAATACCATCATTAGTGAAAATTCACAACCCTGGACATAGTTAATACCATTGTTGTGTTATTTCATGCTTTAACATCTAAATTAATAGTCACTTTGTCAGTTTCGCTATTCTTAAATTACTTAAACACCAGTGAGAAAATACAATTTGACTAACTTGACTTACAAATCTTACACATTCATCTGCCAAATCTTCTTTCTACAGAACCTGAGTCTCACAGTGATTTACTTATTATTATTCCTAATTTCAGAAAACATTTCATCTTAAATGTTGGTTGAAATATTTCTTGCAATTACCTAGTCTGTGGGAAAAGAAAAATAAACGTAAATCAACTACCGTGCGGGTCTAGACCTAAATTTTCCCCCATATACACGTTTCTCAATTACAGTAATCGCATGGAAACAAACAAACGCAGATGTGAGTCCCTAGAATTGTTAATTTAACAAAATGTGACACATGGTGTTTTATAAGGCCATGAAGTGAAATATTGCGAGGGGACGTCTGTATGCTAAAAATATGTCCGTAACAAATACCACCATTTCTTTGAATGTTGTTGTAGTTCGCAGTACTCAATGTAGTCTGGGCATCACCGCATAATTTGTATTTGACGTGTTTCGAACACTAAATTAAAAAAAAAAAAAACAGTCGATTTAAATATGAGTGGTTTGCAAGGAATATCAGAGACAAGTCATCTCCATCACCTCCACCTCTTCGATGAAATTCATGATACTCGTACTCTAGACAATAAGCATGTGCGGTGCATGTATGGTTTTTCCTCTCATTGATAATTTATGAAAAATAAATCGAATTTGTGTTGTGCTGTTCTTTGATTGTTTTCCAACCACACGAAAAGTGTATTCAAATTAAAACATGTCTTGCCCCAATATATTCACTAGCACTAACGACGTATTGCACCTCTCTATATCAGTCACCATGTAATCCCCGGCCGGTAGACGGGGGCCCCGATGATCTACATATCCCGGGAACCGAGTGGGTTGAAGGTTGCGTTTCCACGGGGCGGGAGGGCCTCGCGCGGAGTGACCGGCGATGCAATCTGACAGGTGCGCTGCAAACTTGCGCTTTCCCCGACGCTACCGCCGTAGCCACCGCCGTCTCTGCCGGCAAACTTCCGCAGATTGCGTAAGAGCTGCACTTAGAAGGCGGCCACCCCCACTCCTCCCGGCCCACCGCCCCAGTGGAAGACTTGAATTCATTTGCATCAAAATCTGATCGCGCCGCTAAATACATAAGCTCGGAGACAATGGGGGAGCGGTGGGGGAGGGACGGCCGACCTACAGAGTGTCCCGCTAATGCCATTGTCCGGTATGCCTTTGCCGGCGGCGTGGCAACACCGCCACTGGCCTCCATCACCGTCGCCTTGTCGGCGATGCCGACGCTGCCGCTGAACCCTTGTGTTCCCGCACACGGGCGCCTTAGGATTCGTTGTGCTTGGGTATTCATTACAGCGTTGCTGTCGTCGCTTTTCCCACAAACGACTCAGCCCTTCCATTCACCACCATCGTCCCTTATTCCACGGTAACCTTCATCGAATAACAAAGACTCGACTTCCATGATCCTCCCCCCCCCGCCGATCACCATAGACGCTTTTATCGTGACGATCACCACGAGTAACCATTTCAATGCCCTCCAGGATCATTCCTCCCGTCACCAACATTGCCACAATTTTCACCAACCAACAAGACACCTTTACCGCCACCATGTCCACTGCCATCCACCATCACAATCACTGCCGTCATCAGGATCTTGTGATTCGAAAACGTGTGGTTTTATTTCAAATGGGATTGTTTTGCGTAGATATCCACGGACTTCCCTTTTTTAAATGGAACGCTGAAAACTGTGAAATCGGCCTTCAGCGATCACTGGTGGTTCCGGAGAAGAATACCCGTTAGATCAGGTGACGGCTTAATCGAGGTAATGGAATCTTAGAAACGGACGTCCGGTCTTATTTAATTGGCTAGGAAGTGAAATACGTAGTCTTCGTTCTGACATTTTTAATTAATCTTAAATTAAAAAAATACGAAACCTTGTTTGCTCTAAAGCATGCATCTAACTCTTGCATAAAGTTTGCTCTAGTGCATTTAAACAACTTGTTTGCAAACTCTTTCAATTTCCAACATTTGCATTTGTTTCTTTTTCGCGTACTGCTTGTTTTTGTTCATTTATGAACTTGATTCCCAACTAAATTTGAAGTTGCAATTCGCACCTACAGGAAACTTCAGAGCACGCATGAAGATCATGTATTATAATATGAAAGAAAAATTAACGCCCCCGCGAGAGACGCAACTCTATCAGTCCTGAATAATCGTACGAAGCATGCTGGGGAAATTATGAATCAGTAGTAAACTTCACCCATCTTCCTTTTATTATAGAGTTACGGATAAAACTAAAATTTTTGGGGAAATTGAAATAGTGTAATACAGATTAATTTACGAGTAGTATTTGACCACTGGCAGTGAGGTCAGGTGACGGCTTGAGAGGGATAATTTACTATCAAATGGTAAAATCAAAGGGTTCCATCAAAAATGGCCGTCAATAAAGGTGACCGGTTATTGAAATGGAGGTGGTCATTTTAGTAGGCTTTACTGTATGGTGACCATGGTAACTAGCGTGAAGTGACACGAAATGGAATTTTACCTAGCGGCTTACACTGTCTGTAATATACAGTGACTATGGGCAGAAGCGAGGCGACATTACGCTGCAAAAACAAAGCGGTTGCGTTGCGGTAATCGTGTCCCCCAGTGATTCAGAAGGTGGTTCTTCGAGACAAATGAAAAATACTTAGGTATTGAATCCCGAATCGTAACAATGCCCGGGGAGCAAATGTATAGAAGGGGCTTCAGGGTCCTCCTTCCAATGTCGCGGCGCAAGGCTGGCGGATGTGTCGGGGCCCGCCGCATCCTGCGTGCGCCGCCGCCCCTGCCGCCCTCTTCCGCGTGCGCCCGCAAGGTCACGCGCCAGCACGGCCGCTCCCTGACGCACGCGCCCGGCGCGGGGCTTCCGTGGCAATCATTAGGAGCATCCGAGGCTCGAACCCCGACGGTGACGCGTTTTCTACTCCAGCTTCGAAGTTGGATCTGGAGGAGAATTATGGCTTTCAGCTGCCCTAATCACTAGTTTCTCCGACCAATAGTACTGGCTTTGGTCGAACCAGGCATAAATTGATGTCTCTACAATACCGGAGGGTCTTAGGGTTCGAATCCCGATGGGGGATTTTGATACTAACTACACAGCTAGATTGAATTCAGCCACAGTCTGGAAGAGACGTATAGTGGCCGGCCTCTCTGATTGATAGCTTCCCGTGGATTTTCCGATTAACACCAGGCGAATACTCTACAGTGCAGTACTCTAACAAACAGTCCTAGGTATTTGCGCGGTCTTTCCTTCCTCTTCTTTGTCCTATCTTCATCCCTTACTTACACATACATGCACTACACGAAGACAAATGTTGAGAGGACCAGTCGGGAGCTTACAACGTGTTCGGGATGGGCCAGTGCCCCGCTGGTGGGAGAAGCCTGGATGGGGAAAACCACGCTAGCCGACGTGTAGGTTGAAGTCGGATTTCCCCATCCATCTGGGGAAGACCACAGCTATCTTCCGCGATAAAAACGTGCTCTGTTTTCATTTTGGTATATTTTTACAATTCCTTACATTATTGTTACAAAACTTGGTTTCTTAAAGAAATTAATGTCTTAAACTTATATTTATCCAAAACATTATTTTCAACGTCATTATTATAATTTGCTTCTCCTCCACAAAGAGAAGAAATGATTCACCGCCGTGGAATAAATCGTCATCAGTCATTCAGCATGGGAATGAAATCGCCTGTGCCCAGAGCGCAGTGTATCTCTGGGAAAGCGACCTGGCGAGGCGCTCGCCAGTTCCGAACATTGTTCCAGAAACGCCCGCTTGAATGTCGGGCATTCTTGGCACAAGCACGCACGATTATTTATAAGTATTTCTCCGGAGGACGGGAAGCGAACCATTGTATGTGTCTGATGGGAGGACATACGCACTTGACAACGATTTTTCTTTCTATAATGGGCTATGAGAAGGAAGTGGTAGTTGAATATGGATTTGGGAACAATTACTATGAGGATGTAGATTTCCATCGATGATTTGTATAATAGTTTATAATTCCATAGAGATAGAAGATTACGTAGAAAGGTAGAAATTGGAATATATGAAATAAAATAACCAGCGATTCTCATTCTGAAGCCACGTTTCACTACGAATGCATTTAAAAGATTATAATCTAAACACACTGTTACATATGCACATTGATGTGTACCTATGTTACTTCGGAGAATGTTTGGATTTTACGTAAGGCCAAACTTACAAGATGGTTTTAAACGTTTTAAAAACTCATAATGTTCTTGATGAAGCTATGCAGGCACACGCACGAGTTCTTTTATGTATGAAAATAAACGGAAAGAGTTGCCAATTTATTAAGTCTTTGGAACAACTTTGTCTGCAGACTTACATAATGCCCCACTTATTTATCAGTAACTATCATTATCACGTAATACCTCTATAACTTCATCTACGGGGATCGTAATTTAGTATTTTTATCTTATTTTCTTGGCCCAAAATCCCAGGATATAGAGACATGTGGACATCGACCTTTGACTTTTCATTTACAAATTTATGAATACTTTAAAGTGCTAGAATCGATTAGAGTATATAATGTCATATTGTTGTAATTACTCAAAAACTCTGTAAGTTTTGCCAATCTGTTTTCTTTTTTTATTTATTCTCCTCATTTCATCAATTGTAATAGGATGAGATGTGATCCTCCTGGAGTGGGGATGAATAAACTACAATTCAGCACCAATCCGTTTGAAATATTTGGTGACAGCTGCTTCTTTTAATCAGTTTCTTGGTTTTAGGGTGTAGGGGCTCTAAAAGAAATTATTGAAATTATTGGTAAATTGGTAAAAAGTGAATCAACACAATTAATGTTAAGTTGAAACGCAATAGTTGACATTCAAAATCCATTGGTTTAATTTTATGAGACAGTACGCTGCATATGAAGTCTAAACTCGGCCCTCTTCCTATAGTTAATTCTAATACAACTTTCTAGTAAAATGCTAATGGTAGGAGGACTTAGGTCTAACCATTTGTTTGCACAATTCGAATTTGAGATTCGTCACTAGTTTCAATAACTGCATAAAATACATCTCCGTTCATTCAGTAGAACATCGTGAGGGATGTGAACAAACTCCTTCACACTATCTGCGCCGCGAAAGGAGGGGGAGGTTTTTCTAAATGATCACATATTCTCAATGAACGTCAATTTGTTAATTTCTTGGAGAGATGAGCCGGTATATCCCCCCACCAGACATGATTTAATCCATGATCTGCGCTGTCCGAGTGAAGCCGCGTCGATGGCTGAGGTGACGACGACAGCCCAGATCATGACTCTGGCCGCGGAAGCCCACGACATGATTTAATCCATTGCCACTCTTTTTGTGATGTAACTAGTGGCGCATACATTAACTTGTACATTTATTAAATTATCATGAACGACAAAACTATTTAATTTAATTTGACATTTAAATCTTTAAAAATAGTTTGCCGAAAATTCCATAACTATTGCAATGCGGCGTTTGCAGAATGAATGGCACGGCTTGTTGTGCATTATAATTTCTGTCGTACGCGCACTCAATTTAAATCTTATTTCTTTTTATTACATTACATTTATTTTTTTTACTTCTGTTTTATGAATATCGGTCAATTTTACAAGAACGGTTTAGTACTTCAGTTCGGGTGAATTATAGTCGTTAAACAAAACGCTTCATTTTTATATACCGCGCCATAAACTATTAGATATAACGTACCGGTAGCTTAAATAGAAATGCTACTATGAGGGACAATTCCACTTGCATAAATATTTTTCAATCATTTGCGTAATTTTACTGTATAAATAAACTGAAAAATAAATAATATTTATCACAAAATCTATTTGTTTTTGTAGTGTGTCGTGGAGATAGATTTTCAGATATTTGGTTTGACTAAGTCTTCCTTTTGGCATTGTAATGAAGGTTGAACATTTTCTAGCCTAAGCTCAGCAAGATTACCTTGATGTCCGACACAGGTAAACATATTAGATAACGCATAGGGGAAACTGTGCTTATTAATAGCCATACAGCATTCACAAGGCAGCACCGCCGTCCATTTTAATTATGAGCTGTGCAGGAGTCTGCGTGTGGTAGACTAAACACGGCCCAGGAGGTTCAAAACAAACCCACGACCGCCACGCCACGCCACGCCACGCCGCGACGTCTCGGAGCCACGCAAGGGGTGCAATGAGGGAGCCATGACAAGCCACTGACGGCGGGTCGAAGAGAGAGGAATGAAGGTGGATAATGATATTTATAGCATTGTGTACACGATTATCATTATTGTTTTTGTTATTATTATGATTACATTTGTGATTAATAATAATAATATTAAATAATAATAATAATAATAATAATAAGAACCGAGCGAAGTGGATCAGTGCGCAGCGCGCTGACTTCGTAATCGGGAGGTCCGGGTTCGATTTCCGGGTCGGCCATCCTTACCGGGGTTTTCGTGGTTTCCCTTGGTCATAAGGTGAGTGCTGGGATGGTTCAAAAAGTCCACGATCACCTTTCACCAATATCCTATCACCTCCTAATCCATTCATATTTATGATTGTCCCTTCACCTATTATCAACCTATCATCTCGTAATTCACACTTCGAGGCGTAACAACCTTGTTGTAATCCAAGGATACAGATGAAAAGATGATACTGGAGGATCGTGTAGCGTGGTCAGCAATATCCTACACGCCAATAATAATAATAATAATAGTAATAATAATAATAGTAATAATAATAATAGTAATAATAATAATAGTAATAATAATAATATAATGGTACAAAAACAATTTTAAAAAATGATATAAGGATGTTTACACACATACTAAATATTAGCTAAAAGTGACAACTGGTGATGCGATATGTGGGTAGTTGGTTAAGACCCCATACAAATGTTTGGTTGAATTAGAATCTAAAGCCAGTCAAAGCAAAATGAATAAAACAACTAAATAAATCATAACTTGGATCCTTGCTTTTTGATATAAAACTAAGCATACCTGGAAAAAGTCAAGGACTGAGATGTAAGAGAGTTGTACTATGAATGAATGAATTAGGTGTATGCTTTTCATGAGCGATTGACTAGCACTGGTTATCTGGAAGTTTTTGCATTGCATAGAGTTCAGGAATTGACTGAAACTTCGATCTTCTGCGCATGCGCAGTGGTGCGGAACTCGAACTGCACATGTGCAGAAGATCGATTTTGCTGTCGATTGCTATAACGCTTAACCGTACAAAAACTGCCTATTATTTGCCATTGTCTCCACTTAGCAACTGGGCGTCATCAAACCTGGATAAATAAGCAGAGCGTTTTGACAGGTCATAGAGTCTAGTTTTGCGATTCGATGCAATGTCGATTTATGCAGAATTTGGTACAAAGATATTTGCAATGATTACTTCATAGTATTTGGAGATGTTAATAAGACTTGAATGTAATTTGTGAACCTGTAAGACCGAAATCGTGAAATTAAATTGTTGTTCTTGTTGTCGAGGAAGAATAAATTTCTCGCAAGAAGAAGTGATATACTGGAAGTCGAAGACGACGTGTCTGTGACAATGACGAATGAGATGTTACACCAGGAGCTAACGTCGCACATCCCTGAATCTTCGCTTATTTATTAACAAGGTCTTCTGGTAAGACTGTTCTTATTGAAGTAAGGAGAATAAGTTTATTCTCAATGCTGAAGGTTTTCAGAACAATCAATATTTTATAATCACATGGGAAGTAGATACAGATAAAGAACATTGGGGGCATAAATAGGCATCATTTTTTGATCTGATAACATGAAGTTATCATTTTGCAGTGTAGTTAATAATACTTAATTCCACCTACTAATTTTTGTTTGGAATTGCAGATCCTATTTTGTTTTTGTTCGTAGTGCAATTCGGATAAAGAGGCTCTCCACTTGTTGTTCCAGTTCTGTTTATGTGCCGGCACTTCAGGAACATTTCGTTGTGCGAGGTGTCGGCTTTGTGGGCGTGTCGGATGAGGCGAGACGCGTCGGCCTATAGAGACTCGTCTGTACTAATTAAACCGAACGTCTACTTATCACATTGTTGCCTTTGTGGAGTGCCAAGTGTGCGCGTCGAAATAAACCCAGCGCGGAGCTCCTCCAGAGAGCAGATGACGAGGTAGCGCGAGCGTCAGGAAGGGGCACCGGCGCACGGCCGGGGCGCGGTTGCGTGACGCCAGAGAGCGTCTGCTGCGGAGAGGGAGCGAATTTGATCCTTCCAAAATAAAATCTTGCGCTGTGACTCGCGATGTGGACGCTTCTCTATGCTTAGAAAATAGACAAACAATAAGTAAATAAATTAAAGAGCACGTTATATTTGAAGTTGAAAAGAGTGTGCGGAGAGTATGTGCAAAGGTGAGGTTGCGGGCAATTTTCTGAGAAGCTTTACAGTTTGGTAGAATAGTATTAACTCCTCTTCTGACGGCACGTTTTTCCCTTTCAGGTTTTTCCCCCTCAGCTGTACCATATGTACTGTTCTCTTTTCCGCGGCTTTCATGCTGTGGAGAGACTGTACTCGTATTTGGGATGAATACCAACATTTTGAATGGGTAAAATATTGAAAGGTGTAGGTTTTGTATTGGTTTAAAAGTCGTCTGTCTAGTCGCAGAGTATCATGTAATGTAGTTTATATTTTTAATTAATTGCCTCCTAAATAAACAAATAAAATAGTACATAATACTGATTGCAAAAATCCATTGCGTACGATTTCCACTCTGCTACTAATCAACCTGGAAAGTTAGTCCAGGTTGCCATTGAAAGGAGTGTCAAATTCTTGTAGTACATTAACATCCATTTGCATCTGTAACTGTTATAATAAATCCTATAAAACGGAAACCCTGATTTTCTGAAAATAAGGGAAATGCGTATTATGTACTCAAAAATTAAACTTCCAATTCAAAATTTTATTTCTTCCCTTCTGTGACATTGTCAGTTCACATATTAAAGTACAGATTTTTGCCCCATCTGCAGTCTATTTTTATTCGGAGTATGTAAACCTATTACTCGGCTTTTGTGATTTGAGATTGGGTCAGTTTAAAAACGCTCTAGGAAAGGACTTTTAAAAGGAAATCACTCAAGAGTGATACATTTTTGCGGATTTTATATTATTGAAGTTTGATTTGATTTTTCGCACAGAATGATTAAGCAGCCAACTTAGTGTATTTGGGAGCGTCAATTTAGAATTTGCCTCTGCCAGTTGCGCATGTATTCCTTGCTCTCACGCATCTTAACGTGAATTGACTTCAGCGTGTGACGCATAATCACTTCCACCTTTTCTTCCCCTGCTCATCCATCTCCACTCCTAAACCCCACCATCCCCCCGGCTCCCCGTCCTCCTCACGTCCTCCTCTCACGTCCTTCTCACGTCTTCCCCACGTCCTCCCCGCCCGCCCCGTCATCCCCGTCCGCCCTATCCTCCCTAACCTTCCTTCCTTCCTTCCATCTGTATTCTCCCCGTCCTCCCTCCCCTCTCCTTCCTCCCCACGTCTCCCCGCATTATGCCTCCACGCCCTCCTCACGTCCCTCCCATCATCCCCACATCCCCCCTATCTCCCCCATCCTCCACCTTGACTTCCCCGTACCTCAAAACTATCTTCATTCTTCCGTAAAGTCCATCGACTCTGCATTCTTCGCCGCCTCCGCGCTACCCACTGCGTGCCCAGCCGAGCCTCTTCTGGCTGCACAGCCACCATCCTTGCCGTACGCACGCCTTTGCGCAGTTGGCGCTGCAGAGCGTAGGCGACACACTGAGTGCCTACTCTGCAGAAGCTGGTCAAAATGGCGAAAGTAGTAATCTAAATAAATCATGGGGAGTTTGATATTAAGATAGTGAAGACGAAGTTGCAAAACTGAATTGATATATTGACGGAGATGCGTAATTGCGAAGAATCAACCTGAGATTCCTCGCGGTTGAAATAGTTTTCGTCTTTAAAGCCTAATCAACAAGCAAAAAAATGTTCACTTTTATTTGATTAGTTTACTTAGATGAAACTTAACGCACTTTTTGTGGAGATAATGGTGTAAATATTTTTTTTTTTTTAATTTTAAAGGATTAACAAAAAACTGTCTTGAGCATTGACTCCAATTCTTTACTCAAAAAATAAAACGACTGAAATCTTGAAAATTTAGTCTTAATGTGCTTCGTTCAAGCCAACGATTTTTTTCTCGCAATTTCGCTTACACATTCATTATCAACATCAGCGCGCGCAGCACAAAGCCAGAGGGGAACTACATTTATGCCTCCTTTTTTTCCTTTGAACTTTTTATTTACGTATTTACGAACACATTTTACTAATTAGTAAATTAAAAAAATACTTCAAAGAGAATGAAATTATAACTTTAATGATACAATTAATGAATACGAGTGTTTCTAAGTTAAATCATTTACACGGTTGCCGGCTAATAATAGCCAGCTAAAATTAATAGATAATGACTCCCTCTCAACTGTCTTAAAATAATTTCCCAAATTTTCAAATTTATGAAAGGGAATATGAAGAATTAAACATATTTAAATGATTGGTCGCGTAGGGTTGTCAGGCACCTGAACAACCTGATTTTACTTAATGTCGCTTTTTAACTAGTTGGTCATTTAGCGACCACCATGTGATTTTTAACATTGCGGTATCTGTAATAGAAACACACAAAGACAACGTGAACACCCACAAACATCCATACCCTGGGCGGGATTCGAGCCCGCGATCCTTCGAGCCGAGGCAGTGATAGCCCCTCAGCCTCAGCGATCTCGGCTATCCAGGTCGGACCAAACATGTGTAAATGAGTTCTTTATTACAGGCGCGGATCCACGGGGAGGGAAATGGCCCCCCAAATTTTTCAGTACCTATTATTTTTAATTTTTTATTGTTATTTAAGGTCGCATAAACTTCTAGGTCATTAGCGACCTCTAGTGCTTGTAACGGTATGATAACTGCGAGGATGACACGATATGATGATTATAAGGGGTGAAACGACGAAAACAATACATTCATGCCCGAGGCGAAGCTCGAACCCGCGATCCTTCGGTCCGTCATCGCTACGGCACTACTGCCTTAGCAATCCCGGCCATGGCAATTTCAACTTGTCACGAGTCTTTCAAGCAAACATATTTTCGGATTGTCATTAAAACGAATACAATGGTATCGCAGCATGAGCTGAATGTAGCCCGTGGTATTAGATAAAATCTGTAATATTCATAGTCCACGAAAACCTCTTGAATTCCCCCTCCCCAAATTCCTCTTTGGAACCGTTCCCCCCACTCGTTTTGTCCGGCGTCGGGGCGCGCGCCCCACCGTGGTGTGGAGGCTTGGCTGCGGCGCAGCGCGCTCACGTCACAGCGGCGCGCGCGGGCGGCGCCACCGCGGCGCCTGGCGCCGGCCCCGAGCGCACCGCCCGGCGGAGTGTCGCGTCTCGTACCGACCCGCGGGGAGGGGGGGCGTTTGGTGGTCGAGGCGTAGATCTTCCTGAAATCAAATGGGAGTGATACCAAGTGCACGCGGTGTCAAATATTTGCACCTACAACACAATTCTACACTATTGTTTCTTGTTGTTTTCTGAGTTGTTGTTCATGATGATGATGATGATGATGATGATGATGTTAATGTTAATGTGTCATACTCATTTGTAAAATACATTGGGCGTTGAAAAACATATTTCAGGTGCTATTCGTGCCCGCTGTCTTAGGACCCGCGTACATGCTGCAGCAAGACTTCGCCATCGGCGCTGACATTTTGAAAGTCAGAAAACGCTAAATTAGAGCACAATTGCTAGTGAAGTGATTCTCGTGTACTTGTATTTCACTACTTTTTCTTTAAAAAGTGTCTAATAAAAAAGAATAAATGGATATTTGTCGTTTTTAAGTAGTTTCAAGATGGGTAGCTTCAACTATTCTTCAATGACTCTTAAGAAACTCCACAAAAATTTCGTTCAGAAACTCGTCGACAATTCATCTAATCCTTGAACATCTCTCCGCTTAATTTTGAATTGCATAAAAACTATAAATCGCGCATTATATATTTTTTTTTGAACGAAGGAAATATTCATTTAAAATATGAACTACAAAATTCGTGTCATTGTTTCAATCAGGTCACCAAGAAACCAAAATACTTCACAAATTTTGACGACTCAGGCTTACACTTCATGCCACTATTAATAGCATCAATAACGCTTCATAGAGGTGCGGGGGGGGGGTGAGCGTCACGCTGGAGTACTTGCCGGCCCTCCCGGCGCACGCAACCGGAAGCAAGACAGCGGATACTCCGTCACGCCGTCTGCCGTGACGCTAGCATTGCGTCACTTCCGGTCCATCGCTGGCGGCTCGCGGCGCGTTCGGCCCGCAGGCATTGGTTCCCGCGTTCGGTTTCGGTTTCGTCAGTATCGTAGATTTGCCTAACGAAGTGGTCCTTTCAGCCGCTGATGCGGAGTTCGAATTCCGGTCAGTCCGTGTGGAATTTGTGGTGGGCAATGTGGGTTTGTGGCTGGTTTCCTCACGATCCATTCACCTGCCTCGCATTCCACCGTTGCTTCATCGAGGTCCTTTCTACTTCGTCAATCTAATCATCTCATCAGGTTGTTGCGAAGATTAACGTAACAAATATTTATATTTATATGCACAATTATATTTCTCGCACGTCTTACAGTTAATTTTTGAATCATAACATTTTTCACAAAGCAAAGTTCAGTTCAACTCCAGTCTATCCTTTTTTTGTGTGTTTTTTATATTTCCCCTGACAAAAGCATGGTCCATGTTATCGTCTTTTGTACTACATTCTTACGATTCCACGAATATTGGCCGTCAGTATATTTAACAGAAGCACGTGTACGTAAAAATAATAGTGAAAAGAAGTCATTGCTAGGAAACGCCTTTGAAGTTCCATGGAGATGATTTTTGCAATATTGTATTAATTAGGCAAGTTTTTAGAATAAAAGTGTCATATCAATGAATATTATTGACATGTTTTGTAATAGAAAATAATTACTAACCCTTTCCCAGGTTCCCCGAACAGGGAAATTTGGAAAATCTAATGCAAATGATATAGGACTTTGGGTTTACCTTTGCATTCCACTTCACAATGATGTGGTTAATAAAGCCTCATTCTGCTTGCTTTCGTGCACTTCAAATTGTGCTGATGCCGAATCAGAATTTCCGTCTTCTTCATCATAAATCTTTAATTACAAAAATTATGTTCTACTCAAGCTCACCCTTATCCGATGGTTAGAACATTAATTTTAATCAATGCAAAAATGTATTTTAGGTTCTGTAAGACATCTTATAGCTTTTTTTTTTGCTGAGGAATATTTCAAAAGCAGCAGCAGTGATGACGGGTTGCTGCAACGCACAATGCGTGGAGTAGGGGATAGGAGTAAGTACTTTCAAATGACCTATATCAATGTTTTATTCGTCTGCTGAGATGAATTTCATACTCTCGATCCCTTTGTGGTGACTTCGCTTTAAAAAGAATATAAAAAGTCAATTCTGTCAAATTATTTTCAGTTTCCACTTACAATATTTGCATGGAATAACTTTCGTGTTTAAGAAAACCAATATAATTATTTTTCAGTCTGTGTTTGTACTGTATTAGTAGCAGGATATTAACTACTATATCTGAACGGCTAAACAATCTTTTGATGAGGTAACTGCTAAAAGTGGAGGTGAAGGTTTTAGATAAGATGATATGGAAACATTAGTTTCAAATTTACTTCAAATGCAGTGCAGTATTTGTATGTGTCGTAATACATTTAATATTGTCTCAAAATTATGAATACGTATTTTAATGTATATAAATATTCGTAGGCCAAACTCTGTAATACGGGAGTTTGGATCGGATGCCAACAACACAGAGTGGAAGACTGCAGGGTCGAACCCAACTTAATGCATAAGTGTCTTCTCTAGGTGACGGTCATGTGTTCGGCTTCGCCTCCCAAATTGGAATATTAACACGCATGTGACCGTAACCCATTTACGTCTACAACTTATTTTCTCCAAATTGTTATATTTTTTTCTACACTGCTGTTCTTGGTATTAATATATTCCATATATAATTATTCTTGAACGGATAACTTCATAGTTATCCCTCACGACTATCCTACTTTTCTTCATTCAATTTAAGGGAAATGCAAATTACCCCTGTGATACCCAGGAAAGGGGAAGCCACTTAAGCCGCGACACTCCTTTGCCTACACTCGGATTTTCTTAGTATGAGTCACGGGAACGTCCTCCTCGTCTGTGGTAGTCGTCAAGGGCTCGAACGCTTCACGCACGTGTGAATCTTCCATCTATCTCAATCGAGACACGCGAGGTCGGTTGCGAAGGAACTCGCATCAAGGATACACTGTCCACATATAGGTCATCTCAACGTGGCCGGCGATTTTCTTTTGTTAAGTATTGACGTATTTGTGTATTTCCGCACCAAAGCAGGTGAAAGTGGAAGAGTGAATTGTTCAGTGGCAGTGGCGTTTATGGTGACCGTGGCGGGGACGGTGGCAGCGTGGAATCACGGGAAGATAGGTGATTAGTCTGGATCTGTGGGTTAAGGAGAGAATCCTGGCGGTGGTATGGTCGCGGTGGGGTGAGGGGTGGGGGGTTAGGGGAGGAGCGTCCGGGTGCTGGCGGTGTGGCAGTGTTGCGGAGTAATGATGTGACTAGTTGGCGATGATGGAATGGTGAGGTGATGGGGAGACAGATTGGCGGTATAGTGACGTGGATGTATGAGGGTGGTAGACAGTGTTGGATTGACATTTTGGCGGTAACGATGGTCCAGGACCCTGGCGACGTGACTGATTAAAGGGTGATGATGTGACGGACTGGCGAGGTTGAACCCGTAAATTTGGATAAAAAAACCCCGATGCACTGACAGACATCATACCTTTGAACCCGCAGTGTGACGGTGAGTCAGAGCGGCGGTGTTGCAATGTGTCTGAGTGTGGACCGCAGTGTTAACGGTCTGTCAGGGTTGCAGTGTGACGGTGAGTCAGAGCGGCGGTGTTGGCGGGGTGCAATGTGACTGAGTGGACGGCAGTGTTAACGGTCTGTCGGGGTTGCAGTGTGACGGTGAGTCAGGGCGGCGGGGCAGCAATCTGTCAGGTGGCGGGTGGGTGGTGTAGGTGTCGGCGATTGCAGCGGCGGAGGAGACGTGCGGCCTTCGCTTCGCATCCCACGCCCCCCCCCCCCCATCGCGACCTCCGGGTGCTCTCGGGCCCCCTCGCTGAATCAGAGGTCGCGACCTCCCGCCGACGCTCTGTTTCCGCCCGTCGATGGGCGTCCAGGGGCACCTGCGGGCGACGCGACGCCCACGCGAGGTCCGGCCTTCCGAAGAGACCGAGGGCGGGCAGCTTCCCAGATCACGGAAATTCTCAAGAACATTGGTGTTTTCCATTCTCGAAGAGTTTCTCTAAATTTAGAAGCTGTTATGATCGTTCATTAGGCGAAGATTTATTGTTTGAAATTTTCACGATAAGACTCCCACGGGCCAGCACGACAAATCCGTAGCGGGTGCGGCGCAGTAAGTTTCCCGCCAGACGCGGCGACGACATCCGAGGGACCGTTCGCACCGGAGTGTCAATTATCACTCAGCATTTGGTGATAGTTTGCCTCATCCGGTAAACAAAGGCAAGGTAACTCGACCCAGAGGGGAGCGAATACTCCCGAAGGCCGGCCGACTTCCACGAAACTCGAGCGGCAGCGATCGAAACGTGTTCGACTACGTTTCAAACTCCGCCGGTAAGAAAACGCTGCCAATCCTCTACCGCGACACTCGCCTGCTGCGCAGGACTGAACTACCTTATAAGGCAACTAGTGACCCCAAATTTCCACTGCGCTCACTCCGCGTAGGCTGCGGGTCTTCCGCGCCGGTCTGTGGGTGTATGTATCTTGGTCAAAGGACTCTGTGAGGTCCGCAAAATTCTATAGACCAGGCTTGAGTTTCAGCAAATTTCTCATGCGTGCATTGCTTCGGAAATACAAATTTTTTGATCATAGGGCGGTATTCTTTAGTTTTTCTTAATTACGTTTTCCAAATACGAACTTATAGATGGAACCACTACATAATATTTTTTTATTATGATGACAGTTCTTTCCTACATGCAATCAAACCATGAGTGAACAGATTACAATGGCTGATTGATGATTTTGATGTGATATGAATGATGAAGCAAACGGGAATGAGAGGTTGGGAAAACGGGAGAACCTCGAAATAACTTACCGCAAACCCACTTTGACCACTCACAAATACGAATTTCACATGGATCGACCGGGATTTGAAGCTTGTCAGTGAGGGTGAAAGGCGCGGTCAACCACTACACCGCGTATCACCCAGAGGTACCAATACAATCGCAGTTGTTTTTACTGTGAAATTATTTCTATGCAATCGAACGCAACGTTTTGGATAGTACATTAACGTTAACTTGAAGCCCGGAACGTTTCCACGCTAATTTACGTCATGTGTGTTTTCCGCTGGTTGCACGTACGTGTGGGCTGTGAATCACCTCCGCTTTGATTCACTCTCACTTTCGCACGCAGTTGCGTTTTCGCCCCGTGCGCTCGGTCCAGTGGCCTAGTGGCGCTCGCGCAACGGCTGGAGTCCTTTGCACGCGCGCTGCCCGCGCCCTCCCACGCCAGCGCTCCTGACGGCGCGTTCCGATCTGCTGCTCGGGTTCCGTGCTCTCCACACCCGCCTTCGCCATCTCGCTCTTCAGGAGCCTCTGGCCCGAACAGTTTTAGACGAATCGCTGATGGTTTTGGAACAATATTTCATAAGAGGGAATTAGTAAGAAGTGAATATTGACAAATTTTGAGGTCAGGATCTCATTGGATTGTTTTATTTTCAAAAATGATAAATAGACTATTTTAAAATAAAATTGATCGCATAATTTTGATGGCACTGATTGGTGTTTAATAAATGATTAATGATGTAACATACAGGATTTAAAATGAAGCACGCAAATAGTTTGAGGTGAACTTAACTGCGGAAGACTCTGATATATCGTTCGTGAAATGCAACAGTGGCACAACTCAATAAATCAGGTGTTGAGGTGAGTTTGACGTTTTCACCTTGTTTTGAAATGCATCATTCTTGAATTCACACTTCTGTCATTTGTGAGTGAAATACTGTACTGTAAGATTTGCTCCTGTTTTTGCTAGAAAGTTGACCAATCTGGAATTCTGGAGAGTGCATTAACTCAAAATTCGTATTTTTTGGGTTGTGCCACTGTTGCATTCCATGAGCAATATAATTGTTGAGGAAGTGCTCCTCCATCAGTGTTGTAAGTATACATATTAGCAATAAATTTCAAAGTAATAAAAAAGTTCTACAGTAAAGTACAAAATTCGAAAATATCCTTTGTTACTAATGTTGAAATAGTCATTATTTTACTTGCATCTGGACAGTAAAGTTTCATTTGCCTTCCCTAAGGGCTACAAGCTTACTCAAATAATATTTAAATTTTCCCACGCGACGATAGTAGATTTTGTGAAAAAAATGGCAACAAAACAACGACGTTTATCTCCCCACGAGCGCTGGAAGGAGTGAGGGGTTGCCATTTCGCCGTATGACGTCAGCTCGGGCGGGCGGGCGGAACTGGCGCGGTGCTGTCTGAAGGGGGCGCTGGCGTCACCGCGCACCCGGACGACAGGGGAAACGCATGTCGCGCGGAGAGGACATGCAGAAAACGAGTGCGCGTTGCGGAAAGTAAACGCGCTGCCACGACCTGCGCGCGCTTTGCCCTCCCCCCTCTCCTCCCTCCCGGCCCTGAGAGGTCGGCTTTGCACGGAAGGCAAACAATGCGTTGCGTTGCGTTGCGTTGCGTGGCGTTGGGTGCGCGGCAAAAGGACGCCTTTGCCACAAACAATGTTGGGTTTTCGTCATTAAAATCATTCTGTTTAGGCGTGTTGTTGATGATTAAAAGCGTACAATCCGGGTCGGGACTTGTTCTTTGGAATTATGTGACTTTTTTATGGGCCTCTCCATTAAATAGCATTGGCGTGGCTTCGTTTCCAGTTCTGTGTCCATCCAAAGTTCGTTTTTCTTTGTTCTTTAGTATAACGACATTTCCAGTTTTCCGCTTCTTCTTGCTTCGTTGTTTAATAGAGGATACTACTAAGATATTCTTGGGCCGCTTTGAATTTAAAGTTTTTCTTTGATGACTTAGCGTTTTGGCGTTTACTATCATGTATCCATTACACATTCATTCTGATGCACAAGTTCTTTACTATCCTTGCTTTCGCAGGATTCTAGAAGATCTACAGTTCCTTCTCATTTCTTCCAACTCTACTGCTTGGAACTTCAGTTGGTGCTATTTGGATACATCTCTAAAGTAACACTTTTAATAAATTAAATATTGTCTACATAAACATTCTAAATGCTAGATATCTTTCATTTGCATTTTTTGCAGAATTCAATGCTAGTCTAATAGCATTATTTCATTGGGCTTTTAAGCTTTTTTTTATCAGAACGTTGCAAAAAGGTTTAAAATGCAATAATGAAATCGTAATGGTGTTTAACCAAAATCATCCCCAAGTACTACCTGCAAAGAAATCCTTCGGTGAATGTGATCATAATCTCATCAAAGTCGTTTTGGTGCCAAACGAGATGAGTTTTAAAAGTAGTTTGTATCTTTCCGTAAGGCAAATACGACATGTATTGCAAATTTCCACTCCAGGTTTTTGTTCATAAAACATTGGTCATCAATTGGTTAAAATTCATGCGAATAGGGTTCAAAGACTGGGTTCAGAGATTGTAGTGACGAAACATCCAAAGGCACAATTGCATATACTATTGAAGTCACAACCTTGTTAAAAGAATAGGGTGTGCCCATGAGGGAAAGATCAATTTCAAATATCAAAGTTCAAGGGAAATTTCTCTTAAACGAATTTTTGTGAATCGAATTGTTTGTATGAAAATTACGACTTACAATACATTGTATGCCGGCGACGCATGCAATAATGAAATGGATGTCGATTTAATATTAAAATAACATTATGTACTTCATATATGCATTACGTGCTTTATATTTTAATATGCCTACGTTTAGGAGGACGTAATCAAGTAAAAAATACATTTTCCTGTTTCTTCGAGAAAAATAATACGATTTTTTATGTACCGTTTATTTTTTTGAGTTCAGTGAAAGATGAAGATTTTTTTGGAGTTCAGTAAAATCTTTGTGAAGTACATTTCGGTTCTTTTTTCTTTCTGATTTTATTGAGAAACAAATAATGAAACAGATGTAATATTAGAAGAAATCCAAAATTCTACCTTCAAAATATTGTTTTTGTGATTTAAAAGTACCTGATATGTTGTTGTAAACATTTCAAACACATTTTCGTGACGAATGGTGTTGACCGGCGTCTGTCGTTAGAGCGACATGGTTCGCCTCAACCTTTTCGTGTTCCTAAATTGGGGGGCTGGAGGAAAGGCGAAGCCCCGAGGTCAGTGCCCGACGCGGCGACTCGGCCGCTCCTGTCCTTTCCGTTCCGGGGCACACGTGGGCGGGGCGCGGTCAGTCGGTCAGTGTCGGCTGGGCAGCGACGCCTACTCTGCCCCCTGGCGGCACTGCACTGCACTTGGGATGCAGCTCCGTAGTCAGGGCCTTGTAAATCAGTGCAGGCTGCGAGCAGGGGGGTTTGCTACGAGGGAGAGAGGGGGGCGGGTCGCGCAAGAGGCCTCGGACATTAGAAATTACATACATTTAGTCATTCGTAATTGTAATTCTTATTTTTATAAATAGTCAAAAATGCTTTTTATATAATACATTTATATAAATATTTAAAAATCAAATTTAAAACTAAAAATTTCAGTTTTTAGGTGTGGAATTGTTTGAAGTCTCAATCAATATGTGGAATAATAAACAGAACACTACAGAACAAAGCAAGGAAAGACACAAAAATGAAGTTCTATAAGACAATGGCTGCTCCAGTTCTCCTGTATGGAAGTGAATCGTGGATAATGAAAAAAAGAGACCAAAGTCAGCTCCAAGCAGCAGAAATGAGATTTCTTAGGAAAGTTAAAGGCTGCATTAAACAAGACCAGATAAGAAATGAGGACATCCGTAAAGAACTAGATATATACAACATAAATGAAAGGATCGTAGAAAACAGGAAAGAATGGCGGCGCCATATCGAAAGAATGGAGGAAGATCGTATTCCACAATTAGTGATGAACTACCAACCGAAGGGAAGAAGAGATATCGGCCGACCCAGAAAGAGATGGTTCTGAAGTGCAGAGCGAAGACGGAACAGGCACTTCTGCCTAATTCCTGAAATGGAGAAGAAGAAGAAGATTGTTTGAAGTTATTTTATACTCTCGGTCTGCGGGGGAATTGGGTAGTCACGTTTTTTTCTCTCAAGAATTAGTTCAACATTCACTAGATTGTTTAGACAGTACAACTGGTTCCTACATTGACAGCAAGATGCAACGTGTTTACGGACAGAAATGGCTGTAGTATAACGCTGAAGTCTTCACGAGGTGATTACGCATGACGGCGGTTTTTTAATTGTAAACGCTCGATAAGTGTTGAAAGACGGAACTATCTCTTAGAAGTGAAACGGGTCCTAATAATAGAAGTCCTAAACGATTAAACAGTAACTTCTTATCTAAACAAAGATTAAAGAAGTACGAGAGACCCGTCGTTAACTCCCCTCCCTTTGATCATCACCTGTTAATAATACATTTCGATAACTGAGTCGATGTTGTAAACATATTTATTCACGTACTATGTTTATACCATTTAATACTTTTTTCAAAAGATCGAGTGCACAATATTTGCTGGAAAGTGAAGCTTAATTTTATGTTATTTAAACTTTTAATACGTCATGTCTGCATGAGACACTATCTATTTCTGCCCTCCCATTGAAGAGTCGTTCTTAACTTGGACAAGTTAATTTTATTTTCTCTTTCGTAACACGGAATAAAAAGAGCACTGAATAGGTAAGGGAGGCAATTCAGCCTAGGGAACAATTACAGCGCTTTCTGTTACGAAACATTTGAATCTCCCTCTACGCTTCAATCTCCACAACTCTGGCGACCGCAGATGTAACCACCCGTTCTAATTATAGACCACTTCATGAAAGAGTGCACTTGGCCGTTAAGAAAACACTCTGTGATGGGGCGAGGAGAAGTCTTTGTGTTTTGCCTGTGACAAAAATGACAAAGCTGTTGTTTCAGGAACATTCGGGATGGCCCGTTTAAACCGTTTTTCTCTGAGCTTCCAAGTGGAACTTGAAAGAATGTTATAGTGCGGTTTCTGTGTACTCCCCAGTCTAACATTTGTTGAGAGACTTGAATGAGCAGTTAGTGAACTTCAATAGTAAAGGACAAGACAATTTGCGAATTATTGGAATCTGTTTTCAGAGCTCATCATCATGCATCTCAGCATCGGCAAATGCAATTTTAATATGACGTGCAAATTACCCGTTCGTTGTATGACACAGGTTTACCAATGGTCATCAAAGGATTAAAGTAATGAAAATGTTTATTATTGTAAGTTATTTTTCATCAGACTGCTCGGGGCAACGAACAATTTGGGTGAATGAGCTGTTCCTTATTTTTTTCAACATTTAATAAGGTCTAATTGAATACATCATAATACTTGATCCGATATATTTTTTTAATTATCATGTAGTAAAAACGACAACAATTTCAATTGTTATTATATTTTTTCAAATATTTGTAATTACAACGTTTCGAGAACCTTCTTTGTTCTCATACTCAGGCTGTTCATGATTTACAATTACAAATTCATTTGTACACACAATAAAATCGAAGCTCCTCTTTTTGCTGTATATAGTATTATAGTTGTTACCATGGCATTATAGCACGGGATGATACGAATGGAGAAGAATAAAAAGAAGGGAAAGTAGAGGAGGATGAAGGAAGTTATTTGATGTTATGTAAAATATTATTATTGTTATTATTATTATTATTATTATTACTCTTATTATTATTATTACTCTTATTATTATTATTACTCTTATTGTCATTATTATTATTATTATTATTATTATTATTATTATTATTATTATTATTACTATAGCCCGTTATATTTCCATAAAGGGCAAGGACCTTCGGTTCTCGGGTGGGTTACACAATGGTAGAAATTCCGAGCACCCAATTCCGGAACTTCCTTATTCAGAAGCTATTTACACACAAAAATGTTAGTATGCTAAATATACGTATGGATTACTTTCAACCATTGGGATCATAGATTGATTTAATATAATGTTTAACAATAATAAAAAACCTAGTATTGCTCGGAATTTCACACCTATTTATCTGAATCTTGTATTAGATAGCTAGCACACATTGTGTTGTCTGGGTTTTGCGTAAACAGACTTTACACTAACATTAAGCAATTTCTTCAAGTAAAAAAAGAGTATAATAAAATTTACAATTTTTATTGAAGCTATATTGCAATGTGTTAACACCAAACTCAAATGCCCGTGTTACTCCGGTAATCATTTTCCCCCAATCTATTAGACAAGTATTCTAACTATTCCTACCCTTCTATCTTTTCTAATGCATCCGTGATGTCCCGACTTGCCGTGTGCAAATCCCCGGTCTACTCACTTATGACAAAATATAAATAAGAAATATATCTGAAATAACCATAAAATACATTTATTCATTGCAGCGTCTACAGCGTCATTTGTCTCCTTGCCGCTGACAACGTAAACAATACTTGTTTTGTCTTGTGAATTAAGAAAATTAAATTTAACTGTTAGAAGTTTTAATTCTGGTATTCGAAGTAAATACCTGGGGAAGACAGGTCTCCCAGGTGTAGTAAAACCAACCTGTTTAAGGGAGAAAACCCTAAGTAGAAAATCCTGCGAGCCCAGAAGCATTAAAGTGGCAGCCCCACTACTGGGAGTACTCTGCGCTGCGCTCGTAACGCGGCCAGAGGAATTTGAAATTACTGGATCACTCATGAGATACAGCCGGTCTACGGAAACGTCTAACGCAAAATCCAAGGACAAGCATCTTGGGTTAGGGGAACATATGACTGTGGGAATGTGGAATGTACGTTGTTTAGCCCACAGAAATCAAGAAGTAGGAATATTGATAAGTAATATGTGGAAAACAGAAGTGCCCTACGCATGGATAAACAAAAGAATTTCTTCTCGCAGGCTAAAAGTACATAGAGTATATATGACTGTTTTTAGCGATGCACGCTCCTGAAGAAGGAAGATTTAATGAAACTGAAATACTCTACAAAAACTTAGACTTCTAGACCCAACTAACAAAAATTATCATATACTAATTGGAGGAGACCTGGATGCGTTATATATATAAAAAAAAAGCCTGGCGAAGGTTATAATTTTCAAATAAAACAGTTCACATTACACAATTAATGCAAAATAAACCATGAAACAGGAATAATATACATTTTATACAATCGTTTTTACATACCTTTTGAATTTTTCATTAATATTAATTCCATTACATGTGGTGCTTGAAATAAATGCCTCAGGACAAGTAGACAGTTGGAATTCACTGCTCTCGGTTCTCTTGTTTGATTATTTTGATTTTAACAATGGGTAAGCTGTTATAGTTAGGCTGCGTTTAGCACAAAGCAATTTTGTATTATTTTATTAAAAAACGTAGTACACTTAGGTAACATTTTGAATAGCAATTATACTGTGTTTCATATATGTTCTCTCAAAAGAATTCCTGCCAAATTTGGGAGCAACCACTCCAGTGGTGCTAATTTTTTTATGATACCGCTGTGAACAACTTCACATGTAATTAATGGAAGGAAAGGAAAAATAAGCTTTTGATTCTAGGTTGATGTGTGCATGAAAGTAATCAGGTTACAAATTTTTACGACATTCTTTCACATAAAATCAAACAATTTCTTTCTTTTTTTTTCTTCTCTTTATTCCTTTTCAACCATGACATGTTGTCCCGTAACAAACTAAAATGTCATAGTAACAAACTTAATTTTTTAATGGAACAAAAGTAAAATATTTTGTTTAGAAAAATTAAGCTTTGATTTTGTACTTTGCACAACATTGTATGTAATTGTATGTACATATTAAAATGTTTAAATGAATTGATTACAGCCTTATAACTATGGAGAGAATTTTCATGCCCTAAACAATCTTGAAATATGCTTTCAAAGATATCCTTTTTTGACCTAAAAATTGCATATGTACTCAAGTGCATATTTCAGACTTTTTAGGTCGTTATACAATTACAATTAATAATATTTTATTTCTTGTATAATCATTTCTTGATAAAATTTAGAAGAAACATGCTTGGAATGAAAATAGATATTTTTGTGCAAGTATAAAATGAATGGCTAACTTCGCGGCTGAAATAATTGAAGCAATTATGTATCTTAGTGAAGTATATTATATGTCTTGTTTCATTTTTTCTGACTAGTTTAAAAATATATCAAGAATTATCCTAAATTTTCACAAGTATTTTATCATCCCTAGAAAAGAAGAAAAAGGAAACTCAAATTGACTCAATCTCTTTTTAATCAATGATCGCTTACAAATAAAAAATATTCTAGGAAAACTTGAAACGTTTTACAGATAAGTTTTACAGATATTCTATTTTAACGAAATATGCAAAATATAATCCTTTAATTACGCGAATACGCAGCAACTGAAAAAGTGGACTAAATACGCACAAATATGCATTTACATATTAGTGTACAAAGTACCAAATACTTACCAAATGTCAAAAAAATTTACTTTCTGTGCTCTGAAGCAAAGGAAAAAATATGCAAAATCATAGAAATACGCTCCCTACTAATGATGAAATTGAAAAACGTCCCCGAAATGCGTTTGCAATGAAATGTGAGCACAGTAAAAGAATCATATTTAATTAGCTCAGAATAGAGTTTATATGCGACTCTAATTTGTTAGGGATTTACATTTGTTTGCGGAACATTTACTCCACGGTACGATTCTCAATGAAACTTAATCGACTTTTGATGCTGCCGTATTACGTTATTCTCTTTTAAGAGGTAATTCACCCCCTTCGTCTTGCAGCACTCTGCAGACACCGAGTGTCCTTGCAGGTGATGGCTTTAGGGAGGCTCCGATCCGTACATCCGTGATTCCCTTTGCACAATGGGCGATCGCTCGCAGCATCAGCTGCGGTGACTATAGGGGGGGAGGCATTTCACAGAACGCGCCCAGCACCGTCTCGTGCGACAGTCATTTGTGCGCAGGCATCGGGGGCAGTACGGAATCGGCAGTGGTTCGATTCACATGCTCGGCTGGACTGGAGCGGCAGTAATGGATGCCCTGTGGAAACGCAACCCGTTACACTAGTCGTCTTCGGTCGTTTCACTTGATGGAGCATCTGCTCTGCGGATTCTGCTTGATCTAAGCTAGTAATAGTGCTCCGCGGAGGGCTGGCATTGCCACACGTCGAAACAATAAGCAAAGGCCCGTTCGTCTGCTAGGATGATTTTTGTCCAACAATAAGTCCTTGTCACGCACGGCGTGCGGGTGAACGATATTTGCCTGAGGATCGCTGAAGTCGATTTTGTTTACAAAGTTTGAGTGAAATGATCATAAATGTTCAATCGTCATTGTCTTAGCTCTTTTCTCCTTCTCTCTCTTTCTCCAAATTTTTGTTTCCATTCGTTTGTCTGATTCAAACACGATACACGAGTAAGGAAAACGCAACAAAATCAACGATCTAAAATGGCAAAATATGCACGTGAAGCAGGTGAGGTGGTGGTGTCAAAAGTTTCGTGGTCGCATGCTAACCCGGAGGAGAGTTATACCTCACATCGGATAATGCATGCACACCCGACACTGGGACACGGAAGCTTTCTACCCATTGTCTCAAGACACGATAAGTCAGCCTTCGAAAATACAGAGTTCACTGGGTAAGTTTTCTACTTAACCGAGTTCAGGAGCTGATCCACTCGATGAGTTTTTCTTTGTCATCATAGATTTTTGTTAAATAACAAACACATTTATTATTATATTGCAAAGTATTATAGTGTATATGTGATAATATACAATATTATTTTAAAATAGTTTCATAATTCTTACAAATATATATTTAAATGAATATTGCCAAATAAAAGAAGGAAACAAACGAAATCTCTAGGCTTTTTTTGGGTGAGGAGGGGGAGAGGGGCATTGTCCTCATGCCCCCTCCCCCTGGATGTGCTAGTGACCGAGTTATCAATTGCTGAGCGGAGCGAGCATGCTGTTACATGTCCAGACGTGCCTGCATATGATTTATCTCAAGATTTAGGCCATCCGTTCACAAATCGCAGAGAAATGGGTTATCAACAGAAGTGCTGTGCAAATATGTGTTTAAGGTGGGGGAGATGACTCGCAGATCCGCAATTGTGCCATGGCGGTCAATTAATCTCGCCATGAAACGTGTGACAGATCGTACTTTTGCAGAACATAAACTTAATAACGTATATTAGCAGTTATTTAGAGGAAGTGAACATTTCAAATGCATTCACACTTCATACAAAATAAATGTAATTTGGTATCGAATTTATTGTACATAGAAGTAAAATGGACTTTTTGACCAGAGCGTTTTTGATATTTTATTTTCTTGTTTACAGGTGAGTTGTTACTAGCCTCTGGAAACAACGCATGCCAATGGTTTTGGTGAGTGTTCTTTAATGTATTCTGCTAAGTTTTTATATACCACATTTATCATAATGAATCATTCTTAATGAAATTTAAAAAAAAAAGTTATCGTAAAATATGTGTTTTCTACAAACTACCATAACAACTACCGCTAGTATTTATTACCTTAGAATACTATAGGGTGAAAGAATCTGTATCATTTTATTTTTTAAAACATCAGATCATCTGATCGAAACGTACTTACTGAACTACACCTATGTAATGATGGCTTAATAATTACATCTTACGTAACTTAAACCAATATAGTGGTTGAGGAAACCATGGAGGCACCTCATAGGTTCTGCTGTACAACTGTCTACATTATTCATTTTCGCCTTGCCTGTTTGCCCACCCATATCGATGGTCCGCTTGTAGCTCTGCTTGGAGCCCCGAGCCCCGCATGCAACTCCATCCACCCGGCCGCACCCTTTGTTAGGTGCCCGAGAGGAGTGGTCCAAGGGGACGATGACGTAAACCGGGAGGGTAATGCGGAGGCAATTGTGGACAGATAGGGATCAGACGACAATCAGGGAGAAGAAATGAAGCGCCTAATAAATTGTCGCTTCTATTATATAGCATGCTATATTACTACGCACGAGGACTCTGGGCATTCTTGGCCTTTGTTCTTCCTCTTTACTACGTTAAGTGCTATGTGGTATGGCGAGAAAGTACTGTAGGCGAAGTGGGCGTGGCAGCAAGGGGTAGGCGAATGGGATGGATGGGAAGGGCAGGAGAGGACTGAGGCAGGGACAGGCGAACGGGCAGGAGGGGGGTAATACTCGTAGAGTAGATGATGATGATGATGACAAATACCGGGGCGGCGCCGGGTAATCTGCTAACCACAAGAGCAACGCGCCGCACCCCAGCAGCGCCCCCCGGGGGCCAGCGCTCGCCGTGGGCCTCCGCCGCCAAGTCGCCAGAGGGCGGGGGCGGGCGCCGGATCGGGCTTCTGGGATTCCCCGGCCAACGCCAGCGCTGCCATTGCCAGGTGGTTTGGCCGGGGATCGAGGCGTTAACGTGGTCAAGGCTGGCGGACTGGAACGGTGCGGCGCGGAGCGCGGTGGCGGCGGTGGCGGCGGTGGCGTCACACTGCTGACGTCGTCGCCGTCTGGACGACGATCCGTTACGCCCGCGAAATAGTGCGCGTCTGGCGGCGAGCTTGGCAAATGGCGATGCGCACCGACTGGGACCCGTGACGTCCGTGTGTCACGTTTCGTGCCGACGCTCAAATGCCATAGCTTTTATTGCACGCTGTTATTCAACCTGTCTTCTGGGCCACCGATAATCCGTGAAAACGTGGCCAGTAGTTCCCCGAACTGAAGTTTTGAAATGTTGATAATTGATTATTGGAATATAAATTAAATAAAAGTTGAAATAAATGCACGTATTGGTAGCAGAGTTGTATTAGTATCTGACGTTTAATGAATCGTTTGTTTATTTTGTAATATTTATACGTTGTCAATATATGTGCAATTAACTATATTTAGAAATTCCATTGTCTTTGTATTATTGTATTACGGTAGTTACAACAAGTAGTAGTTTAAAAAATATATAAAACCTTCAAATAATGTTCACCAAATTAAATTTCCTTGCAAGTTCATCTTCATATGAGGTTGAGAAACGGTGTGTTGATAAGTTTCATGTTTTAAGTTAAGGGATTTTAGTGAATGGTGTCCTGGACCAGCACGTTTAACAATTGTTCGAGTTACTCGTAAATGAATACAATTCAAAGTATTTTTCATTTCTACAATTATGCATTTTTCTGATTGCAGAAGTCTGTTTAGTTTTAAAATTGTATGCCTCCAGTACATCTTAGTTACATAATTATAAATTATGAACATTTCTTTAAACACTTATTTCGTCCAAGTTTATGCCAAGAACAGAATTCGTTGGGCACTAGCTGAAATCCGGAACTGGTAGTACTTTACCCACAGAAGTGTTAGCTCTGAAATAATCAACACTTTCACAATATTACGGAACACTAAACTCTATTTGCGCTTCTGTAGCGAAGCAGCTGTTCGCTTTAGTACCTACTGTGTCATTGTAAACATTGTAAAACATTCGTAGTAATTCTGTAGAATGGAGCGGAATAAAATGAGGTGAACATTCATTAGGTTTACACTACACTAATGATGTCGAAACAACACAGAAGAGCAGTTGATTACTTTTTCTGATACAACACAGCGCTGAACTTCACATCGGAGTGCAAGTTGTGTCCATAGTGCACTTCTGCGCCATTTGAAATGTTTATATCGGCAATGAGAGTAATTTGAGGGACGTTACTTGCATCCATACTTTAAAGGTTCCATTGTCTTTTATATTGCATTGTCGATATCTGAACTCATGTTTAACAAAATGACATAATAACGCTCTATAGAGGTATTCTACAGAATAATATTAGGCGGTATTTAAATAAGCCATAATGTTAATAATATGTCGCTTTGCCGAGACCAATGATTTTGCAATGAAGCTGGTTTTCCGATTTTTATCCGCTGTGTCATGCAATTAGAAGGCAAAATTGTAATTCTCTAAAAACTGTAAATGCAATTTTGTCGATAAAACTATTCACATCAAACCTCATCTGACATTTTGGAAAAGAAGGTAGTATTAATACTTTTATTCCGATCAATACGCCAGCTATTTTCACTGAGAGCATCTAGCCACTTCGGGAGTAGTTCCAGGTCAGAGTTAGGGAGGGAAGCGGTTCAGTGGAACGTCGCGGTGGGTTTAGGAAAGTCCAATTTGACTGAATGAAATTGGATTTATTGAAAAACGAAAAGCCGTTATACGTATTAAATTGAATTTTTTTTCGATATTACGAGGGACATTTTACATAGCGTAGCAAAGAAGCATGTGAAGTGGAAAAGGAGCTTCTCCTTAAATTTTTGTGTCGAAATGGAAGACGTTTTGAGGCGACAAAGTGTACGCTAAATCCTCAGAATGCCACAGCCTCTTGATTAGCATTTGTTCGACTAGAGAATAAACTACTAATCAGTATTTATAATTATATTATAATTGTTTTATTATTACATTAATGTAACTCATATATATATAATACGCATAAATATATATAATATACATAATATACCTAAATATGAATGCTATCGTCTTGATGTTGCATCTTGCTAGAGGTAGCAGGACAGCTGCCGTCACAGCCCGGAACACTATATAGCTTGGCCATGTGATCGATTAACATTCGATATGTCACTTGCTAATTCTGATGGAATTGGGCATTTGGAGTCCGCGTTTGAGTCGGCGCATGTGGAGATGCTCAAAAGTTGCTTCACGTTCTGCCAAAACCATCTAGTGACCACGTCATTGTCGATTCGGGTCTGAATCTTTCATATGGACCCCTCACACTCGTGACCCAATAGTGCCTATAATAAATATTAAATGTGAGCGGCGAAACCTTCAAGTTATCCCACTTAAATTAAGTGAAACACTGTACCACTGAATGAATAATAATTTATAAACTTTTTATTGATATTTTGAGCTAATATGATATAAAAATATCTAAGTGTTTGAATATTAATATTTTCTCAACACTGGAATCTCGTAATGCCACGTGTGTCATCGAGGATAACATATTAGCATTTTGCCGACAACAATATTGTAGTGGATACTTTGCGTTGATTGTTTCCTATAGCGTACACTTCTGAATCGCTAATTTGGTATCTTAAAGGTTTCACCATACAGAAATGTTACCTGAAAATAACAAAAAACAAAACTATAACCTGCGGACATTCGTAAACAGCAACCTTGGACAGTTATTTTCACTTAAAAAGGAAGATATATGAATTGGTTCACTTAGAGATAGTCATGTACAAAATTGATCAATGATTCTGCAAGAGAATCACTAATTAATAGTTAGAAGTAAAGGAGATTCGAGAGTAACCTAAATTACTGATTTATAATGGGCGTAGAAAATGAAATCCTGCTTAGGTGCCTAGGGCATCAACTGATGTCACTTCAATGCCTTTAACTGAAATGTCCTAGGGATCGATACCCGATGGTGGCAGGATTTTCGACACTGGATATCTATTCGCATTCAGCCGCTGTCTGGGGATGATTCGTAGCGGCCGGATGCTCTGATCGGTAGTTTGACGTGGTTTCACGGATCAACGTTAGGAAAATTGCGGGACAGTGCCCTAACCAGCGGCCCACGGACCGCGCGCGATCTTTCTTTCCTCCTCCATGACCTATCCTTAACACTTCCTTACCCACACTTGCTTTCAAGTACTACATTACCACACATGAGGTGATTACTCGGAAGCTGAGGGCTTGTCGCGGCTGTGGTGATGCCCTGCTGGTGGGAGATACCTGGATGGAGAAATCCCGCTAGTAGACGTCTAGGTCGGCACCGGCAGAGGAAAGAACGCTGTCCAGAAGGGAAAGAACGTCGCCCTCTCTCGTGGTAAAACGTGCACTACACTTACGGAAATAACGAACATAGTAGTTATAGTAGTTGAAGTGGTTGGAAACACGAAATATTCAGTCAATTAATCAGAAATTGAAAGAAAACGTACTTCAGGCCATGTGAGATGTTTGGTTAAATAAGCAGGAACGATAATTTTGTTAGTTTGTTTTGTTTTGTTGCATGGAAGAAGCCGCCTGTAATGAAATATTTGCTATTGATCTGTTGCGTTATGTAAGAGCACGTTTCTTATATTCTAGCATATAAAGAATTGTTATATCTTATATATACAGTATTATGTTTCTGAATTATTGGTGGGTAGTGTCTTGTTAAAATATTTTACGGCGTTATGTATTTTATTACATACATTAATTTAATTGTTAGTCTTGAGCGTTGTGAATACGTTTTGGAAAATCAATTTTTGAGGTTTCGTTCAGGAGCATTTTTTCTACCACTAGTTTACTTTCAAAGCACTCCTCATTATAGCAGAACCTGGCTAATTCGACTCCCGCAAATCTGAAATTTCGGATAATCTGACCAAAATTCGGGTTGAATGAAAAGTAAAGAAAATGCTTATTTGTAATGTAAAGAAAAGATTTTATACTTATTGTAAAACTGAACAAATAATTATTGAAAAACAAGTTGTCAAAATTACTCGTTTATTGCACCGGTAACTACGGTATATATAACATGTTTATGTAGCAGTAATTTTCACTTAAGGAGCTTGCAAAACCTATAGTATACTTATGCCATAAGGAACTGAATGTTCTTGAAGATGCCATAGCTAGACTACTTTGCCATTTCCTGACATCGCACGCTACGTTGCGTTGTCTGGTAATCACATAGAATGTATTTACATAGATATGGTACACTTTTTCGGATAATTCGAACATTTCCGAATCCGAACAGACCACACCCCCAATTCGTTCGGATTACCGGGGTTCTACTGTATTAGCTACAGACACATTTTAAATTTCGGCTTTGTTTGGTGTGTAGAATTGTGTGTGCCCAAGTAACGGTGACCCGCGTGCCCGATGGCGGAGCCCGTCGCCCCGGCCGTTGCCGCGTGGGCGTGACGGCTTTCGCCGCGTGCGCCGCGCGTGCGCCGCTAATGGGGTTTCTGCGGCTTTGATCTGCCCCGTAATTGACCGAAGCGTCTTAATTGCGTTTATGGCGCGAGATGGCGGCGCGCGCGTCAATTGGTTTTGCCGCTGGCGCGAGTACGAATCTGGCGCCGGGATTGGTCGCGATTGTACTATTTCGGGGGTGGATGCATAACTGATCTTTTAAAGAACCATGCCCAACATTTACGCACACCATGTAGAATTATATTTTCGTTTAGTTTGCTTCGATTCGTTTCAGTCTAGATCCTTTTACTACATGGTTTTTTCGAAGAAGTTTTTGGTGAAGTTATTTGAATGTTATATTCAAGAATACTATGTCGGAGAAAGTAAAGTGTAAAAATAAAGGAGGTAAAATATAATTTGTGATGCGTAAACGCCAGTTTTAAAATACCTGTCATATCAAGAAGTGCACATTCTAATATTTGAATCAGAAGAATAGTTGCTAAGAACTGTAGGTCATAAAAATACACCCGCTAAATTCCCCACTCGATGTTTTCATATTTTTTTTTGCTTGTCGCATTTGCCATCGCATACCCATCCAGTTTCTTAAAACTCTTTCCTCAACGTCAAGCGCAGATTTACTTGGTCACTGTGGAAAGTTTCGTATCAAAGGCGGGTGGTCACTCCAGCAAATAAAAATGCCAGTTCGTATCTCGATGTCCTTCGATTGGAAACATCCCAAACTACCAACATCATATCTTCTCTTTTACTTATAAAGTAACTTTTTGGGACTTAGAAAATGCCGACTGGCCAATGACAAGATACAGTGCCAACTGGCATGTGCAGAGTTAAGTTCACGTTACTACGCTTCGAAGCCGACTTACGTTTGCTTTATTTGCACCCGTCATCTCCTTTCCACTCCGCAAAATTACTTCCTCGATTCTCGGCAACTTTTTCAGTTTCTATACAACTGCAAAGATTGGTTTTACGTATAACGGTTGAGAACAGTAGCTCGTCAGCTTCGATACTCATAATACGGAAGTTGCAACCTTGTCATGCCGGTGTCGCAGAGGCGTGGAAGAGTGTCCCACACACGATGCCGAAAGGTGCGAATTTTGAGTATTCCAGGAAGTACAGAATTATTGGCTTCTCACACCGTCACGTATCCCATTTGAACATCATCCCATCATAACCATTCAGTTATCATTCATCTCCATGATCATCCAACCATCCTTCACACAGAAGAATTCAAAGGCACTCCACCGCGGTGGTCACTGCCTAGCAAAAATGAGAACTTAAAGACACATGCCTTTTTCCTGTCCTTAACTCAGAAATATGGTCGGCTGTAGAAGGGTAGCTATGGAGCCATGAACCTCGTTTTGAAATTTTACTAAAAAGTATGCTTCAGAACGACACGAATTTGTGAAATTTAATAATGTTCACCAAGTTCAAATTTAAACTATTAGCACCAAATACAAGCAGTTAGTAATAAAAAGTGATGCTTGATATATTCATAAAAATATAATTGTTTTATTTTCATTCTGTAAATTAAAATATACAAATTAAAAATGATGACATATTAATGAACTTTAAACATTCAATTAAAAGCGTGTTTCGTTCGTTTAAAAAATGGCCCCGTATTATTCGAGGCCTTTCGCTCACAAACGAGCGTTCCACTAATCACACCCCGCCACCTGACATGGGCAATTCCATTCCCTTCCTCACTTGGGCGGTTGCTGCCGCAGGTTCACTTCCTGAGCCGCTGCAAGGTGCCGGCACGCACGTCTGCGGGCGGTCGTGCGGTCGTGCGAGGAGGCGGATAAAAATACGCGCGCGCGCCCGCGACGCCCCGCAGCTCGTGCAGCGTCGGCGGGCGGGTGGGCGGGCGGCTCACGTGCGCGCGCCCTGGCGGCGGGGGCGGGGACATGCGTCATGCGGGACGACGCGCGTCTGCTGTTTGCGCCCCTCCCCCCGAGCCGGTGCGCCGCCGCCGCCGTTAAAGATAGACATCTCGGCGGAGGGGAAACAAGCCACGCCGCCGCCGCCGCGCCGCGCCGCCGCTCTGCGGGCGGGTGCACTCCAGGCAGGGTCAGCGGCGAGGGCCTCGGGGGCGAATTATTACCGTGTTCATTCTGAACAGTAGCAATTAGGGAGCGGATTACTACGATTTCGCATATTTTTCTCCATTGCTTCTGTGTGTAGCTAACTGAAATTTCTTGACATGTGATATATACTTCACTAAGATAATTATTTACTTCAGTTATATTTCTCGCGAAGTAGGGTAGATTATATTCTGTTTGCATAAAATATATCTTTTCATTCCAATCATGCTTCTCTTGAATTTTATCAAAAAAAGTATACAAGAAATGAAATATTGTTAATTGCATATTAAAGGGAATATTTCAGAATTTGTAGGTCATAAATGCATATTTTTAAAGCACATTTCATGATTTTGTAGGAAATAAAAATTCTCTGCCTACTAATTATTCGAAAAGTAAAATAGTAAAGAATAATAATTATTATAATGGTATGACGATAACGATGGTGTTGCTCATGTTGATTTTGATCATGTAGCTGATAACGTTTAAACATTTCGGTGATAACGATTATGAACGGGTTTTCTTTCGAGTTTTGATATTTTTCCAGATCCATTTTATCTGTGATTTCTATCACACTGGTATTTCCTTTTTTCTTGCATTGGGTGAAATTCCTACTTTGACCACCTATTGTTCGGCATTAGTTGTACTTACTTGATATTTTCGTTGCGGTGATCTCAATGATATGAACAATGCCAACAGACCCCCATATGACAATTCACAATTCTATTCGTCCTTCTCAGTCTATAGGATCTTCCCTAGAAATCCATCTCTTCACTTGTCAACCATCAATTCATCTTCTTTCTCCTCTGCTACAATTCTGCTCCATAGAGCAGATTTTCTTTCTACTAAGGCTTTGCGAATTACAATTTTCTTTTACTTCTTTCATTTACTACTCCATTGACGCTTTGCATCCCTCCATTCTACATAATACTTCTCGTTGCCTACTTCTTTTGTCAACCAACGAAGTCTCGTCCCCTAAATACTGAAGTACTTGTCTACTTTTGTGAGCACTCTGGTTAATATTTGAGACTACTCTCTCTAGTATGTATTACAGGTAGTAATTCCGTAATAATGTTTATAATTATCACTTCGTGCTCACCTGGATTACAGAGGTGGTTGGAGCTAATGTCGGCTCATCATATTAGTCCGAAGGGTCGCTTATTTGAACCATGAATTTTAATTTGTATTAGCCATTATATGTCCCGTAAAGGGCAATTGGCCTCGGCAAACGATAAATCCCGGGGTTCCTAGTCGCTCATCCAACCAGGATCACAAGATGTCTCGAATGTTATTAACCTTCGTGACTACACTTAATTAACAAATTTGGCTAGCGAGGCCGATTTCGTGGTCGCGGTTTTTCAGTAGAACCATCCCAGCATTCTCTTGGATGACCGAGGGAAACCACGAAAACCGCGGTCAGGGTCGTCTCCCGAATGCGAAGTGAGTGCGCTACGCCTCTTCGCTCGATGAATCATGGAGAGAACAGACCAAACCCATTCGCTCCGAGTGTGTGTTGTGGATGAGAGCCACGTGTTCTGAAGACTCCGGATCCAAGAAGCCTTCTAGTGGTTTGTGTCTACGGTACGGTTTGAGATTTATAGGTCCTTGGTTTGGATTGGTTTTATGACTGATTATTTCGTGTTCCCGGGTGCGTCAACTGCTATGGTCATTACATGTTGTAGACGATATATCTCGGGGGCGGTGGTGTTTCTTCCCCCCGCTCTATCGTGACATCTGGCGTCGACCTACCCGTCGGTTTGCGGTTGTCTTCTCGCGTATCCCGGGCAGCGGACCACCTCCCCACCCGGGGCTAATCTCCAAGATCCCGTTTTGGACTCCCGATGTATATATGGTATATGTGCGTGTAGGAAGAAGAGGAGAAAATAACCAGAAAAGAAAGATCGCGGGCGGTCTGTGGTCTGTCCGTTCTGTGCTCTAGGGTTCGCATTAGTCTAATATTGATGGGAGAAACCACGGTAAACTGCCGATCAGAGCTACTGACCATTAGAAATCTCTTCCAGACAGCGGCTGAATTTGTCTCTGCTTTCTAGTGTGGAAGATCCATCACTGTCTTACTCGAACGTAGGATCTGCCGATTAGAGACGGTACAGTGGCAACTGCTGTTTCCCTGAGCTATCTAAGCCGGTCCTTGGCTTGGAAAAAGGCATCTCTCAGCATGAATGATTCCCTCTCGTTTTTCGTGTGTTTGTGTTGACTAGCATTCTCCTGACTCGAGATTCGAGGAGCTCGCAAGCGTTTTAGGTTTTAGTCTATGATTAGAGAAAAATCGATTGGGGATAAACGGGGTGATTCGGTTTGAAAAGGACCGAAAAATATGTATTTCCTTTGCAGAGTTTTTCTCAAATCTATACAACTTTCTATATCACATCGCCATACATAGAGGGGGAGAAATACTACCACCTCACGAGATATGACATGTATAGCACTTATGGGTCTAGTGAGCATAGCAGTTGACGCACCTGGAATCACAAAATAATCAATCATCAAAACAATTCAAACCGGGAACCCATTGTCTCACAAATGGTACACTAGACACTAACCCCTTGAGGTCTTCTTGGATCCGGAGTCATCAGAACGCGAGGCCCTCCTCCACTACGTTCTTTCGGAGAGAATGGGTTTGTTCTGTTCGAATGGTGATTCGAATCAGCGAATCTTCGGACGAAGCTGATGAGCCGGCATGCGCTGCAACCACCTCTGTAATCCAGGTAAGCACGAAGTGATAATTATAAACGTTATTACGGAACCTGTAACAATAGTAAAGAGAGTAGCGTTAGAAATGAACCCAAGAGGTCACAAAAAATACAAAAGTGTTCCAGTACTTCGGGGACGATGTTTGAACAGACATGTACAAAATAATTTATAATTTACAGTTGTCTACATTTTTTAATTTCAGTTTTGCCAAGTTTGGTATTTACTTTTTCTCTGTTTTAGAATAGGTGAATGCGAAGTAGCTGTGAACAACAAACACCCGTTCTAAATGCTTAATTAATTTCGTTTTTATTATCATTATTATTTTTATTTTTATTGTTATTATTATTGAACGTATTTGGTGAGGATCGTGAGCACAACGTTAATAAATAGTTCACCGACTCGAAAATTGAATGGCTTCTATGTAACGATAAGTAGATTGTTTTTGTTTGAATGCTTGAGTTTAATTTATAATTCAATTTCCACATGTTTTAATTACATTATATACATGGATTTTGTACCACATAATTTAATTTTTGCCAATTGTACGGTCCGTAGAAAGATTTGTATCATTATTGTGAGCACAAAAGAGGCTTTGTTATTGGTTTTACCTTTTGATTGGAACTCCATGTATTACTCCGATTTAACGCACACACGTTATATATCACGAATAGCACATCTATAGTAAGCCGTGTAATTGATTTTAAAGAGTTTACTGCTCATCTTTTGTACTCTGATGCATTCTAATTTTAATAGCTTCAGAATTAGAAATGTTCTGACAAAGAAATTCATCTTGTATTTGAATGGTCTTTACCATTGGGTGCTTAAGTTTCATGCCGAGTTGAGAAGCGAAATAGATTTCACGAATGTTCTAGTAAGTTCTAGTTATTTACCGGCTGAGGGTTTGTGTAAATCTCTTCCAAACCAATTAAAATGGCCTTAAATTTGTTTGCTTACTGGGTGCATCTATGCATATTTCGATTGGATCCATTTGTTATTCAATACCAATTCAAAAAGGTATTTTATAAACATAAATATAGTCTTCTCAACACATTATTTTCTTGTACTTCGAGGATCTTAAATGACTTGTTTCATCTTCGCGTAGTCTGTCCTAGTAAAGAACTTGTACGAGGAAACGATGATTAATCAATGCTTTTATTTACGTATCTTTGCTTATTCTTGATATTATGTTAATAAGTCGGACTTCATTTATTCATGAAATAGTACTGACGAAGATTTAACCTGTCAATGAAATTCATGCTAATTGAATGTAACGTCGAACGGGAAAGGTGGCTCCGACCACCAACAGATGTCTCTGTAGTGCCTTTGACTAGGAGGTACTAGGATTCGAGTCTCGACGATGGCAGGAGTTTCGACACTAGCTACACATCTCCTTCCTCTCCCTTGTCCTTTCTTCACCCCTTACACACACACACACACACACACACACACACACTTACACGCATTAAATTACCACACCTGTCGAGAGATCAGTCAGGAGCTTAGAGCGTGCCCGGCTGGGGCGGTGCCCGATGGTGGGAGATCCTGGTAGGGGGAAAATCATGCAAAATGACAGGTAGGTCGACGCGGATTCTCATCATCCAATGGGAAAAGATCACCGCCACTCCCTTGATAAACAAGCCCTGCAGTTAAGGGACAAATAACCTTAGCAGTCGACGCGCCCGGAAGCGTTAATCAATCAATCAACCAATCAATTAATCAATCCAAAGGAAGACTTTCCTAACTCCAACAGGAGACAAATCGAATAATTCATAAACGAAGCGAAGAACTTAGGCAACACAGTCTGAATTAATCCTAAAAATTCTCAAAGCAATACTTTCTTGTCCATGTTCTAAGATTTGGATTTCTTGATTTGAATATTTCAAATTAAGTAAATTACACACTAAGTACCTAATGTGAATTAATTGCATCCTTGAGCAAAGAGCAATGGATACTTTTCCGGAAGATGACACGAAACTCGCTCGAGGCGGACGATTCTCCGCACCCCGTCGCTGTCAATGCGCAACCTCCCGGGCGGCTGTTGGGCTGGCTAACGGCTCGCCCCCTACGGAGTTTGTTAATTCGCCCATGCACGGCACGCGTTGGCGCCGGGGCATTTGCCGCTGGACACGGCGCGTGGGACGCTGCCAACCTTGACACACATATCCCCGCGGGGGGCTCCGCGCTACACATGGCAGCCGCGTCCACTCATCGGGAAAGTTGAAGGTCTCGGGTTTCAGCTTCCCGACAGGTTGATTGTGGGCCGCGCGCTCTGTGAATGTTACCGGGCCGGAAACGGAAAGCGCGTCGGCGAGTCTACGCGCGCTGCAAGTGAAGAACGGAAAGCGAATCGTCCCCGGAGATGCGCAGTAAACAAATGTTTGCAGCCACTGGGTGCGATTGCGTGGGGTGTGCCTCCAGCATTGACACCGGGATTTAACCTGAGATTTCTTCGCTCATTGTTATGTATTTCGCAATTCGCTGTAATATGCACGTTGACGAAGTGAGGAAAAAAATGTGGTGACTTCTACGAAAGGCAAGACATGTTGGTTTTCATTAATATAATTTTTATAGATGGTAATGGATTTTAACGTTGGAAAAGTTTGCCATTCTCGGCTTCTTTTTGCTTTCGTGATTTCCTACGTCAATAGAGTTGTAACCTACGGATAAGGTGATCGATTGGTAAATGACAATAATATTTATAAATCAATTCAGGTATTTCGTATAGGCGGTTATCTTCGATAATACTGAATACACATTGTGTTGCTAAATCATGTATTTTATTAGATGTGAAGTGAATAGTAATGGTTTATGACGAGTTTCATTATTACAAAATTCAGAGGATAATTTTTTTCTTGTCGTCAACTTCGAAAGTCTGATGCGAATGTGATGGTGCTCAATAAACGTGTCTAAGGGTATGCTAATGCTTATATGTACGAGCAGATACTGTACAATTTTCTTTCATTTCAACACACTCCGTTCAAGATGCGAACAGAAGATTATCTCTTCGCGTTCATATAAACACTGTGGTCACTATTTATATTACTAATTCCAAGAGCGATAGAAATTGAAAGAAAACTATTCAAACTTCATCCAAGTGAGCGAAATCTATGTTTTTGTTAGATGCCCAGAAACTGGAAAAAGTCAGTATGAATCTTGCAAGTTCGACTGAAAAATGCGAATATTGAAATGTGCTATTTCACAAATTCTCATACTGAGTTTATTCTTTGAATTCTCAGAGTGCGTCACTGCCTACGGCACAGCTGACATCACGTGACACCTTTCAAGAGAGCGACCGTCCGCCATTATATATTTTCTTTCCATATGTTGTGTTATGGAACAGCAAGTTTTTTGTATTGTTGATGTGTAAACAACAGTTGTTCTGAGTATTCATGTAAACTGTACTATGTTACTGCGGTATTCGTGAAGACATTTTTGTTGAAATACATAATAGATTGCAGTGTGTTTTATACTAGTGAAACTTATTTGTTTTTCTTGAGCAGTGTTCGTGCTACTTTTTGGAAAACCTTTTTATGTGAATTGGTTCAGCTGCAGTTTTGCAACCAGAGGTCACTTCTTAAGGGAGTACTTCATGTTCCCATTTAGAATGAGTTCTAATATTTAGAAGAGTGTTTGTACGCGGAAACTATATGATTTCAAATGTGTCTAATCAGTATCCTCTTCATGTAATCATATTTTAATGCTTTGGTTAAAATAATTAATGCAGAATTAGTGAACAAGAAAATAGAAGATTGCTTCCAGCAGAAAACTTTCAAAAACTCCCAGTTCCAAGACATACATAAGGGAATATATACATTTGTGTATCGTATTTTCGGAGCAAATGTAAGTGTCAAATGCAAACTTTCAAAAAGATTTCTTGAATTTACCAAGCCTGAAACATTATTTGCGTAGTAGTAATGTTTAACGGTCTCTTCATTACGTTTGGCTGCGGCGCTTAATAATTTACTTTAACTGCTGATTAAGAAACAATAGGATAGGGAGTAGGCAAAAATGGAATTGAAAAGTGCTGCAAGGTGACATTTCTACCAAGTACTTGTAGCCTGACTTTTTCGTACCATAGGTGTACAGGACACTAACCTGTCTATATAAAACCCACATAACACATGAATATCTTGAATTCAACCTCGATTTATTTGAATTTTACCATTTAGAATGTAGAAGTAACGCCGCTGTAATGTTCTGTAATGTTATTTTCAACTTTAGTATAAATCAAACAAATTGCAACCTCTCGCAGCGTTTCCTCTTGTAGACAAGCATTGAGATTCGGAGGATAGCGTCGCCTTATTTAGAGTCAATACAATGCTTCCCCAATTAATCTACGTTTTGAAGTAGAAAACTTTCAAAGTAGTTTTTGGGCATGATTTCGAACTTGAGCTTTGGTTTGTGTCAGGAGTAAGGAAGAGATGATGCTTTCATTTTATGTTGTACTATGCCATGATCATATCGCAGGAATTTTATTAGAGATTCGCAGAGGTACCCGATTGCCCGGATAGTCGTTTTATCATAATTGTCAATTAGTCCGGCAAATGATATATTTATGACCAGCATGACAATGTCAGAGTTGTCAGGTTCTGGCTCTGTTTTCTGTAAGCGGTTCTCTCGTCTTCGACGAGCCACCCACCCACTCCTGCGTGCTTCTTCCTCCTCCAGGTGGTTCCCTTGGCTACAAGCGCATTGGGAGGTCTCTTTTATTTCGCGCGATCCTCGTTCGACATGTGGGCTCGGCCGACCGCGAGGGCCTCCCGCCGTTTCGGAACCGGAAGCGTCGGCGGCCCCCCTCAGCCGCGCGCGCCGCGCGCCGGCGTTTGTTTGCGGAGGCGGCGTTTAGTGCATCAGCGAGAGGGCGCGCGTCATCACGTGGTTCGTCGGCCCGGCCCGGCCCGGGCCGCGCCGGGGCAGCTCATTTGGGTTTCTTTCCGCGAGTGCTCGAGACGAGCTGTCATGCCGTCGGGCGCGCTCCCCTCCCCCTACCCGCCACCACCGCCACCCACCCCGCTCACGCTCCCGCTACTCTAGCCCCGCCACGGCGCACACTCTGTTCCACTAATTCTGTTCCAACCCGGGGTCTGCCGGGCCGACTCACCCGCCCCTTCCCCCATCCCAACCTGCTCAGCGCCCATCCCATTCTCGTGCCGCGCCGCCGCGCCATCCTCTTCCTCTCTGCCCGCCCCCGTCCCACCACAAGTCTGCCGTGTCCACCGTCTCCCGTCTCTCTCAGCATTGCTTCGCGCCCGCGTCGTCCCTCTTACCACCTCCCACTCCGCTCCGTCATCACAGAGCGTTCGTCTCTTATCGAACCACTTCAGTCCGTCCATTACAGCCGTACCTCAGCCCGAAACCACTAGCTTCCGCGCCTTAACATTACCCAGCTCTGCCCTATACCAACACTCCACTCCCACGTCCGTACCTTCTCCACATACCACCCCACCCCACTCCACCTTTTCCCACTCTATCCATTCCGTGCCGTCCCTTCCCCCGCCCCTCAGCTCGCTTCCGTACCATCTCTCGCTCCATGGCGCCCAACTCTGCCCATCCCTGCCCAGTCCCACACATCCCCACACATCCGCACTTATCCCCGCCCCTCCTCTTCTGTTCTTAATCTGTCCCACTCTATTCCACCTACCCCTCCTCGTCCTGCTACTTACCCGGCCCAGCCCGCCGCTGACCGCGCCAACCACTTCCACCAGCTGATGGCAGATGGCGCGCGAAGCAATCGCGACGGGTTTTTCTTCGAATCGCGAATCTGTGGTCCAGATGCAGACGGATGGAAAGGAGTGCACTTTTATTAAGAAAAAATATGAACGTTCAGTCGTGAGTTGTGGAAGTTACTGGGAGTACTTTAAATGCTTCGCGATCATAGATGAACACACAACGAACATCTGGTTGTTTGAAATCTATCTCGAGGTTAAATTTAGAATTTCAATGCTCTATTTTGTCTCTTAATTTTTATTATATGTATTTTAAAATCGGCTGCTCGAATTTTTACTTCTTTCCTATACTATAGCGGGGAAGTATTTGCAATCATCTAAACAATATAATCTCGAATGTATTGTAAAATACATTGTAAAAATATTGCAAAATATATTGGTGAACAAAAAAATAATTTTATTTTTAGAAATATGTTGTATTTTGGGTTTACTGTGAATAGGGTTGGTATTATTCCACAATATGTAAACCTCCCATATTTCTTTAATCTAATACTGAACGTTGTGAACCAAGGTTTTTTGACATTTCTATTTTCCATGGAGTGAATATGTAGAACTTTTCTAACTTTTCTACAGCCACGTCCAAAAAATACTACTTTTCGCGGTCCATTCAATGCTGTTCGAAATTTTAAGATGTATCACAACTTTCCAAGACATTTTTCAACCATATAGATTTTTGTGGTTTGGATGTTTTCTGCATAAACTGATTCAATTGTATATATTTGAATGAAGTCACGCACTTTTTTAAATATCTCCGTGACTATTGAGTGATTTCACTAATAAGAGGCAACGTTTCTGTATGTCGCGCTTTTCCAGTTCTTTTATGGAAGTATATCTTTGTCTTTCATGTTATGTCTTGTTAATCGGATCTGATCTCTCAGCCATGGGTGATGTTTAGAGTGCGATCTGAGAACCACTCTTCTGAAATTAAATTAAATTAATATTGAAAGTAAATTAATTTAATTGCATAGACGGGAAGTGGCGTGGGACAAAACTTGTTTCATATTTTCTGCCAATTGGATAATTATCAGAATCGTCAAACTAATTTTATCAATTTCTTTGATATTTTCATTGATTATACAAGAGAAAACGATTTGATTGACCTTGCACATGAAATTCGTTAATTAATAATGGCATTGACAAGTAATACTTAGTGTGGTAATACAATCTAGGGAAAGGCTCCAAAATTTTCACCGATTAACCCGTGGTATGATATTTGATAGTAAGGCAAATCTTTTCATTTAAAAGTGGCTGTATGAGTTAATGTAACCTACAAACGCCTACACTGCATTTAGTTTGGAGTAGTGTGTTAAGGTCATTATTTATTGGCGCGGTAATTATTTTTCAGAGTTGGCTTAATGAACACAACGAAGGTGAGCTGGAGGGTCGTGCGAGGGGGCAGCCTTGCTACACGAAGTGGATCGTGAACCGTGGGCGATGAATTACTTTGGCATGTCTATTACGACGGACAGAGGTATGCTAGGTACCATAGGTGGAGGGAAAGGTGTATTTCGTAACTTTTGCTGAGCAAACGTATTGAAAGGCTGATCAAGATAGCTGAGATTGCTAAGGCAGCAGTGCAGTGGTGATCTCGGGTTCGCGGGTTTGAGTGTCGGGCACGGGTGTGTTTGTGTATGTATTTGTGTCATGTAACCCCCTACAGTTACCCCCAAAGGAAAAAGAAATTAAAGAGGTCGCACATGACCCAGTAGTGAAAAATCAATCTTACAAAAGTATTGAAAGCTAAGGAGAATTCGTTAATAAGCCTTCATCAGTTAAGCCTCCATAAGTTCTCGATAGTTTCATTGAGAGCGTGAATTCTGGCCCGGATTCTGAAGTTTCGGAATTAACGAAGCCTTAACACACAATTTTAAGTTGTTGGAATATTGAGCCATTAAATCTTGAAATATGCTTTTAAAAATATGCATTTATTACCTAAACATTCTGAAACATGCCCTTTAATATGCAATTAAAAATATTTCATTTTCTGTAAACACCTTTCTTGATAAATTCCGGAGAAGTATGCTTGGAATGAAAATATATATTTTTGTGCAAACAGAATATAATTACGCTACTTCGCGAGAAAAATAATTGAAGTAAATACTCATCGTAATAATGTACATTGTATATCTTGTTGATTTTCTTCTGCCTGGTTTAAAAAAATTATCAAGAAATATCCTACATTTGCACTAGTATTGTATCATCAGTAGAAAACACGAAAATGCAAACTGTGACAAGCTCTTTCGGATCAACGAACGCTCACAAATAAATCGATGCTACGAAATCATGAAACGTTTAATAGATAAGTGTATTTTAAAAAAAAATCAAAATATGCTCCTAAAATTATACGAATAAGCACCAACAGGAAAAATCGGCCAAATATGCACTAACATTATTATCTATACTGCACATTAATCTACATAACATCATATTCTAAATGAATGTCAAGAAAATTCACTCAGCTATGCACTGAAGCAACGGACTTAAATATGCAAAATCGTAGAAATCCGCTCTCTATATATCGTATACGTAAAAAATGGCGTATTGAAGAATATTTGCAATGTACAAATGCATTTCCTTTTTGGAATCTTTAGACTGTAGTCGATACTTAAATTCAATGTATCGTTTCGTTTTAGTCTATTGATGTCAACGTTTTGTCTTTATTGAGCATTGCTGGAATTAAATTTCTAGGAATATCTTTATTACAATTTTTAAAACTTAAGAAATAATAGGTTGTTGCTGTCGTCTGGAAATAGTATTTTATTGCTCGATTATCTAAAGGAGGGCGTTTTAATATTGCTCTTATTCTTGTGGGTTCTGTTTCCTGGACGACAGCATCTCTTAGAAGTGCTTTTTTAACCGCATTCGTTTGAAGCAGAACAAGAAGTCACGTTCCAGACTTAACTTCGGTCAATTTTTCACCTGTCTCCTCCAAGTTATTAATACAACATGATGTGCTGTCAAGAGAACGAGTTGACGAATCTATTTATAAATACGAACTGTTTCTTCTTTGAAGAAAGACGTGGCTAGTATGTGAAACATATCCCACGTTTTAGTATATTCATGCTTTTGAGTGAAGCCTCGAAGCATTTTCAAATTAAGTACACGGAAAGATCATGCAAGTCGATAATTTTGTTAAAAACAAAAACTTATTTTATTCTACGTTCGCGGAAGGAAAAGATGCAAAATTGAAATTGCTTCTAAAATTTCTTCGCAGGTTTTGTTTCATTGTTGTGATAAACTTTTTTAAATTTATTTATTTCACATCAAAAACAGTAAAAATGTGCCACGTGTTACGGAGAGATGTGTTTTCTGTGCACAGTTTATTTAATTTATCGATCTCTACTCTAACCCATATACAAGTTGAATAATGAATAAGAAATAAAATATTCTTTTGAAATACAGATATAATAATATTCACAAGAATTTCGTTGTATTTAAAAAAATAATCACTCGACTGTTGTTATGAAATGTATCTTATTTGTGGAAAATTATGTATATCTAAATATCATGTATCACACAATACACGCTAGGCTGCAAAAATACTTGTCATTGATCCGTAAGCTCTAATTTATTGAGATTTTAAAGTTTGATACTGCAAGGTTTAAGGTTTTCGTCCTTGAAAATATTTATAACTGTTTCCATACCTGCGATGGACCATTACAGTACTCCCCCCCCCCGGGAGGTTTTCTTCTTTAAACTATTTCCGTATAATTGTATCAGTATGTTCTTTCTCGTGACACCTAACACTCAGAACTATATCGGTGTTCTTGCTTTCGACATTGGTACTACGCCTCACAAGGTGTGGCTTTTTTGACTTTGTTGGAAGGTAAGGTTTTGAGTTATATTCATATATTCACAAGCAAATATTTAATTCCAATTTAAAAAAAGAAGCAACATGATTTGTAAATAGTAGCTGGTCGTGTGTGCTGAATGCACTGTGAATATTATAGTTCTACGGTAAATGTGCTATAGGCTTCTCTCAACTCTATGAGTGTGTTTACGATGAGCTTTTGTAATAAGAAAGGTCTTTACTCTAACATCAAATTCAACTTCTTTGTAATATGCCGGGTTCATTTTTTCTCATCATTTGGTGTATATTTACTTCTTTGTTACTTTGTAGACGAATTGTTCAAACGACTTGCGAATAGGGCTGCTCGAGTGCCGACAATTAGCAGAAGCAAAGAGCGGTGCAATAGTTGTGTTAGTAATCGCTGGCACCAGCTGTCGCATCTTCTGACGTCAAAGGAGCCGCTGCCGAATTTTCGCCTGCCGTTTCTTCGTGTCTGTCGTTCGCCGACCGGTCCTGTCGCCTATCAAAAAATATTGTTTCTGGGTAGCCCATCATTTTTGGCACCTGTTCACATTATTTACTCAACCCAGACGATAACTAAAGCCAAGCGTCACAAGTCTGAAATTCAAGATGAACCCTCCGTTTAAAATGTTGCGTCCTTGCTCGCATCGACCATGCATTACTCGCACGATCGCACATGACCTTGCGTTGCTGAGACTGGTTGCATTAGAACTTTTCTTCACTACCGCCCCCTGCAGAAGGGTAAACAAATCCATAACTTTTAATTTTATATGAAATATCAAAATATTAATGAAATTAATTATAAATAAAAAACTAATGAGATGGTTGAGGCTGGTGAAGTTTTACAATTTGTTAATGTCGGGTTCCAACTTCTTAAATATTAATCGCAGATCGCCACATTCCGTGATTGTAGTTTGTTCCTCTTCTGGTCAATAAATTAGCTACTTTTAACAAATAGGAATTTCTTTATATTTAAAAAAAGGTTACATGGTATTAAATACGGATTCTCTCTTTGTATTAATTTCCAAATTTTTATCAAATAATAAGGAAAAGAAACCCAGACAGCATCAGATGTAGTCTTGCCTTCGCACATGCGAGAAATATTTGTAATAATTTTTAATATTTTGGTATTGATAGGGCAAGCACGCCACTATCGCTCCCTTTTGTCTGCCTCAATGTCTCCCCCCCCTCCGTATTTGCCTCTGTCGTTCCCGGAAGCCTTCAACGCCCACTGGAGGACGGTTTCGCCTCCGTCGGGAATCTATGCCTTAAAGCGATCAACGTGATCATTAAGCCGATTCTCGTACGTTGCTCTGCTACGGTGAGAGCAGTAAACCCATCAATATGAGGGGTGAGTCTTATGTTTTGAATGCGGTGGCGGTGGTGTAATGGTGGTGGAGGGTTGTGGCGAGTGTGAAGAATATGTGTGTGGAGTAGGTGGTGGTGGTGGTGGATGGGCAGTGCAGGGCGAAGGGGGAGGCGAGGCGGAGCGAGGAGGGGCGGTGCGGGGCTGCGCGAGACGGGTAGGTGCGTGGCGTGGCGTGGCGTGGCGTTACTCGGGAGGCGTGCCGCCCGCTGCCGCCCACTGGCAGAGGGCCAGCGCTGCTGTGCGTCAACCTCCGGCCCCAGCACAATCCCCGTCGCGATTATTTTCATCGCTTTCATCGGGCCCGGGATCGCGACCTCGACTGCTCCTCAGTCCCCCCTTCCCCTTCCCACAAATCTCGCCCCGCTCCTCTTCGCTCTTTCTTAGGTATCTAATTCACGTTTATTCGGATTGTGCTTAGGTGGTACACTTCACGTATTTTTGAGCACAAGAACGGTTATTGGTAGTTACATTTATCTACCTCATTTCCTTATCCAAATCTACAACCCATTATTGAGTGTTGGTCTCTTTGATGATGTCACTTCATCTTTTGATTTTTCTTTTTACCCACAGATTTTAATGTTAAGTACTACTTCACCTTTTGAGGCTGTTGCTAGTCATGTTGATGTTGGTCTTATATTTTTTGTAATTAATATTTAGGAAGACGAAAGGGTCAGTTTTTAATGGGATATCCTCTATTCATGTGTTAAACAGTGTTAACCAATAGAGCTTATTAGATTTCGCAAACTGTTATAGTAATGTACCTAATAATGCTTGTCATATTTTACTCTCCCGACTCTGCAAACAGATGCTATACTTCTGCTTTCGATACGTTATTTTTCTTTTGTATATCTTACACTAGCCTCTAACATACATGGATTCACACGAATTGTATCTTCATATATTTTACGTGTATAAGCTCTTAATGCTGAAACTTCGGCTGGCACTGCTACGTGTACATCGCGGAGGAATCCATTCCAATACTTACACAGTACGCACAGTAATATGGCCAAGGCAAATCGGTTTAAATTATACTATTGTATCTCACATTGATCATTACAGAAGTATAGTACCAGTTCAAGGATTTTGTAGCCAGTATCCCTGCAAAATGTCACTAAGTCGGTTACATGTTATTTTATAAGAATACGGAATATGTCCTACGGAACCTGCTTCGATAGTGCAAAGACTTGGAGCTATTTTTATGCACGTGGAGTCTGAACAATTTGCTATGAATTTAATACGTGAAGAAAAATGTGTACCTCTTTTGATGTACATTGCTCGTATGGAGAAGTGTGAGATGTGGCTTAGTTTAAAGTTGCAGGAGGGCAGAAAGTTAAAATTTATATAATATGTTTTACAGATATATTAAATTAATGTATAGATAGCGAGCATATGCAACCCGCAACACATTACAGTCCACCAGTTTCCTGCATCACTCGGAAACATTGCGTTGTAGAGTCTTAAAATCAAATTTTTCATATCCGATAGTGTCATGAGGTTTGTTTTGCATGTCCTATTTTACAAAATGACTTTTTGACGTATTATTCCAGGATTAGCGTTTAGGAGGAAGCTATTCCTCTGTATTTGATATTCCACCATTTGCTTTTGTGTATAACATATTATTTATAATAATAATAATAATAATAATAATAATAATAATAATAATAATAATAGTACTTTTAGCACTATCCTATATTCGTGTTTACAAAGGTTCGTAATGATAATGTAATTTTACTGAAAAACAGGGGTACTGGAGACAGTACGTTTGACGTCTAAAGGACTTTGCTCTGTTGATGGTTTAGGTCATGAGACCAGTTCCAGTTGTATTTCTCAGCCATGCGAGAGGGGGGAAATCTAAATAATCTATCGGTTGGTATACCACTGATGTTAATTCAAAAAACTGTGCTACAATAATTCAGAAATATATTATTTTAAAAACCTGATCTTTTGCTCTCAAAATACGTTTTTTAAAACTTCAAGATATTGTTAAGAATTGAATATAGGTATAAAAATGAAGGCATTTTAATACCCTTCCTCGTCCAAAAATCTGCGAAAGTTTCCCACTGTTTCAGCTAGCCTGTGGTAATTGATCTCTCGTCATCTATCCTTCATGATTGCCACAATAAGTCTTCAGAACGCAATGGCAATACCACCTCTGTAAACACCTGTCCTAGAAAGTGGAGGATATAAAAACGTAGAGATCTTCCCACACGTACGCTCTGGGATCGAATATGGCGTTTAACATCATCATCATATCATAGTGCAAACGCATGATGGTTCTCATCACTTTCAACGAGTTGGGTGCCCGTGATTTTGAAACAAGCGAGTAAATCATTCCCTCGGCAGTGTGCTGCTGTTGATGTGCGCCGGGGGAGGGGGGGGTGCGGTGCGGCGCGATTCAATTCGCCCCCGGCATTCCATCGCCTGAGCTTTTAATTAACCGCGGGCGCGTTCGGAACGCGCAGCCTCGCGCGCTCTACCGACGGCGGCGGGAAACTCGTGCCTCCTCTGCGCCCGCTCGCGCTCCCTCATCGCGAGCCCTGTTTGTTGCCACCATCGCTGACACTTTCGCTGCCAATTTTAGCGATTTAAACACTCGTAATTCATGCGCGTTAGCACTGCCTGTGCAGCGGATAAGTTTTTTAAGCGGTCTCTTTGCTGCAGTTTGGCTGTTGTAAGTTACGTTGCATAGCTGTGGCTCACAACTCTTTTCTTTTGTACAAAAATCTCGTAAACATTCTGTTCTTCTCTGTGATTTGGCTCACTATATTTTGCAATCGGTTCTACGAATATTTTAAACCAGTTACTTTATTGTCGAAAAGAGCTCATCAGCGCTTTATGCTATTGAAGAGAAAGGCCGGAGCTCATTATTTTTTATCAAAGTCAAATTACATACATTATACGAAAATAATTGACTGCTTTAGAATATCGTTCGACGTATTTTAAATCTTATTCACTGCACATCATGATGTTATAGTGATGACACTGTTAAAAAGCTGTATTATAAGGTTATTTGCCGGGAGCTTTATTCAGTGAATGCATTAGTTGCAAAAAGCGTTCGGCTTCACTTTAATCTTTGTTGCATGTAATTAACCTTGATGTCTCTTCGATATGTGAATATTAGCTACGGATTAGCTATCGAACGTAATTTTCTAGTCTGTCACACTTTACATATTACATTAAAGAAAACACAAATTATCATAAAAGAACGTACGTTAAAACGAAGCTATAGTTAATGAATATAAACGCTAGCAGTGTGTTCAATTATTAGTGGTCATATCCGTTTACCTTGCTTTTAAGTTATCGGATAACACACCTTTTTAAAGGAGTGTTTAACAGAGAGAGGGAGAAAACTAGTTTACCTTATTAATGCCGTGGTGCGCAATTGGGGATCTCAGACCTTTTTCATTGTTGCATGATATTGTGTACATTAACTTCCGAATTTTATTTCTTCAATAGATGGAAACATATAAGCAACTTTTTTTCATTCCTGAATGCCAGATGCCGATGTCGCTGTGATGGCTAAGGCATTATATACTTCTGGCCAGGGTTTACACATGACTTGCATCGCTTCGAATCTTCATCTAAAACCTTGCTTAGTTGCTGTATGCCTGTGATTAAGTCGGTAGGAGAGACCGGTGTAGAGAAGTTCATCTTGAACAACTCGTGGTGCTATTTTTGTTTCAGCACATGAGTACTAACTCCCTCCTTTTCCAGTAGTATGAGTTAATTATTTCTGATATTCGAATGATACATGGAACGAACTCCCATAACCCCTCGGAATTTTGCACCGGGACAGTGCGTTCGTCCGGCAACTCTTCCCTCGCTGCCCCGCCTCGTCGCCTCGCTGCCGGAATGCGCCGGCGCTCTGTCGGTACGGGTCGCAGGCGTTTTGAACTCATCGCGACCGCGGCTGGCACGCGCGGAATGGCGGAAGCCCGGCCGGACCGGAAGTTTTGGGATCCGCACTTCTCCAGCGCACAAGCAAATGCACTTCCCCTTTGCCTGGTCCTCCTGCGCTATCGCAAGGAACGAAGGCCAAAGAAATTATGAGATGTTGTTACATTCCGACTTAAATGTGGTGCCACTTTAAGGTCACGGGCTGGAAGGAGAGGGTAAACAATCAACCAATAGGTTCCTTCAATACCGAAAATGAAAGTCGAAACGAATCTCCCGATTGAATGACAGTGATCCCCGATGTATTTACTATGTTGCCCAATTTGCACAACTACAAATGAAATTGAAACGAGTTAATGGGCATGGGTTTATATACTCTCTATTAATGGGTAGGCCTCGTTGTAATAGAACACAAACGCATACTACGTGAATACTCATTGGGAAGGTTTTTGTGAAATGATTTTTTAAAAAATTTATTTCTTATCGTTCGACCAAAGTTCTTTCGAGGGGTTTAGTTTTATACGCAGACTAAGGTTTGAAATTGAATCAATTTTCGAATTGATGTGTAAACATCAGATAAGCGTTGAAAGCCCAAATTTAATATTAAGAAAGGTTCTGATGACTACTTCACTTATGTCTGCCTATGTCGTAAGTAACCAATGCTAAGTAAGAATTTATTTTAATTTAACTAATCTGAGATGTCTAATTATCGATTTTACACTTCGCTATAATTACTTTCTTTTCTTTTTTGTTGTTATAGATATCAATTGTTTTACGTCCATAAATTCAAAATGAGTCGTCTTTGGTAGTGTTTGAAACTATCAAATTGAATCTAGAATCACTGCCGATAAAAGACAGAAGAAACCGAGAAATTGTGTGAAAATAATTTAATGAATTTTGTGAAGAAAGACAATGCAAATTGACAGCACAAACTACCAATGAAATTTCAAACATGTTGAAAGATTTAGCTATTAATATGCGAAGATTAAACGGTGAAGAGTAAAAAAATATACACTCAAAACGATGTGGAACTTTACAGCCAAAATTAAACAGGAAAAATACCTTAATGAGTACAATTAACTTATAATAAATTCGTACGAAATTGAGGAATCTCACTGCTAATTCAGCTTCTAAGTCTTTGAGTTCAAATACTTCCATAGTATCCCAAAACATGGAAAATTCAACATCCTACAACTTTAATAATTGAATCGGACTGAGGAGAAGGGCACAAGTCATTTCTTGCCTTGAAGGACACCTTAAATAATACAATGTTATATTATCCTGTCTAATTTTTCTGTGTAAATTGTCTGTGTAAATCCTGTCTCATGATAGTCTAAACCTTTTATGACGTTGTTACTTTCTACGCAGTATAATTTGGCGCGCCTTAAAGAACAACTTTACAATATAAAAAAAATTGTCGTATTTACTTGTTCCCTTTCTCGTCATGCTGATTAAATTGTGTACTTATTAAATGTTCTTGTTATATTTTTTTACTTGAGATATTTTTGATATTTAATTTCATTGCAGTAATGAAATCTTATGCACTATATCAAGCGTTTAATAGGTATCATTGAGGTACAAACAACCCATTTATTTGTGGTGAAATTTGATAGCTTGTATTTTTTTTCAAATTAGCATTTTTAAATTGTTGGATTAAACATATTTTGGTAAAAATATACGAAAACTATAGCGGTTCTGTGAAATCAAATATCCGAATTCTAAACAAAATTATAAAATTTCACTTTTTTGCGCGTAGGATATTATTACAGTAAAAATTATTCTACTTCACTACAAATGTCTTAATTTTCATTTAACACTACTGAGAATTTTAATTTTCATTCTTAATTTGTTTTTCGTCTTTGAATTTTTAAGATAAGCTAGTATTTGAAAGTAATTTGTGTCTAGTATATATTCAAACATACTTCCAAAATCATTGTTACCTGACTCAATATCTTTCTTTTTCCTACTGGACATTCTGCTGTTGGTTTTGTGAGACTTCACAAGGTCATAAATAATTTCGTTAATATAATACAAAAGATTCAATATTGTTTCATGCTTTTTGAAATGTATAAATTGTTACACTTATTACAATTATACTCACAATTTAGAGACCGTTCATAAATTACGTAACGCAAATTTGGAGTATTTTGAGTACCCCCTCTCCCCCCTGTAACACAACTGTACACACCTGCTTGAACCCCCCTCTAAAAATGACGAAACGCTTGCGCCAAGTCCCCCCCCCCTAACTCCAGTAAATGAAATTCAATATGACTTACACTCATCGAGTTGTATTAATTGTATATGTGTTATACATTAAAATTTGTTATAATTAACCCGACAATTAGTTGGCTGCGCGGGCTGTACATATCAGTAACTTTGTGGACAAACTTTTTAATGAAAGAAGGACACGTTGGCCAGAAAATTTCTGACCAAACCGTGCATATGCCGTTGTGGATGACGGTCATAGGCTCCGAGTCCACTGTGCCAACTAATTATTTGAGCAAAAGTTGAAAGATTTTAAAAATAAATATCAGCATCACGTAACACTAAACTATAACCCTCTACCCCTATGTGACGCAGCGTAACGCTTCCTCAAACCCTCTTCCCCCTGTTACGTAATTTATGGACGACCTCTTACGAATATTTACATGATGATTATTTTTGCTCCTGAAGAGGGATATGGAATAGTTGACAGATCAGCATATTGAATGAAATGATAGTGATTCAACATCAAGAAAACATTGAAAGATTATAATAAAACTTTAATTCTATAACTATAAATATACAAGCTATTTGAAAGAAAAATATCAAAAATTGTAGTTGAAGAGTCATCAATAAAAACAGCAATTAATTTAATAAGATGTAAGAAGGTAAGTGATGCAAATGTGGCCAGTGCAGGTAATATGACCTAGTAGCGGTTATGATGCTAGATGAAACTATTTCCTATTTATTGTGCTAGCAGTCTCGGAGAGTGTAAGAAGTGCGATAACACCCTATCAGACGTGTTGATTCGAGCATTTGCACTCTGGAGCTTTTATTGTAAAGAACGCGCTGAAGGCGCACTGTCCTTGTACTTCTTATAAGTTCTTGCGCTATTGTTCAAGAAAAATATTTATTTAAGACCGATTTTTGCAAGATTAGACTGTAAGAATGTAATTTATATTATATATTAATATAGTAAGCCCTAGTTTCATGGACATGCTACAAGGAGAAAGTTAATTTGGCAATGGCCATAAAATATGCATGTGGGCATATTACCTTGAAATTACAATGTTTTTGTAAAATAACAACAAAATATTCCGGAATCACGTTTTTGTTATATAGTTATTTCAGCTCGAAGCAAAAGTGTTAAATTTCATCATGCTGTTAATTTCTCCAAATGTTGAAATATACAAATAGCAAAATTTGAGGCGCTTAACGTGGCCATATTACCTTCATATACCTTAGGTATTTTATCCTCGGCGACCCTGATTTTCGTGCGCCTGGTTTGCTGTAAATGAATGGCAATAGTGTTTTTTCCTCGTGGTCATAGTTTATTTGAAAAACACATCTGTAGGATTGCTTGTTGTGATATTGTTCTGATTATTGTTGGGTGACATTTCTTGTTTGAGGAAATCCCGTTTCTTGTTGTCATTCAGTAAATTTGCACTGGAAGATACGATTTGTTCACTGTAAAGAATTAGATTTGAATAATAATTTCAATTGACTATTACTGAATTCCACGTCTGAGTTTTGATTAACCACTGAATCATCTTGGCTGCCCAGTGGGCAAGCGTTATGCTGATATTTCATTTGAACTCAGCAGAAATCACACTTCAATTTTGAAACATTAGAAAGATCACACATTTTTTGGTCTTTATCAGAATTGTAGGCGAAGAGCCATCAATAAAAAGCAGCACTTAATTTACTCAGATATTATAAACTCAGATATTATAAAAGTTTTTGTTTTATCATCGGCGACACTGTTTCTCGCGCAACCGGTAGATGATGTAAACGAACGGCAGAGCGTCTTTTCCTCGCGAAGGAGATAGGGATGCGACATCGTCATCGAGGTCTCCAAAACATCGATATTTTTATACAATCATCGATTTATTCAACATTCGTTTTTTTGATGCCGATGTTTTCTCGGCAATTATTTAGATTTCACATTTACTTCGTCCATATTTTTGAAATGGGAAAACGCCATCATAACAAAATTCTATAATAATTTTCATGTATTCATTAACTGAAAATTCTTCAGATAAAAGTTACCAAGGGGATAAATAAATAAGGTCGAATTTTCATCAATGAAAAAGCATATAGAATTTTGAAATATCGAGTAAGATAATTCAAGTTTTGTTAACTATTTCGATGATCCTTTGGCTTAGTTTTGTCAGTTAAATCACAATTAAAATTTAATAAACGAAACTCGTTGTAATTACCACACCCCACAGGTGAACTTCACTAGTTACTAACCAGTTGAATATCGTCGACGATTTCGGCTCGATACTTTAATTTTTAGCAGCGATGTCGCATCCCCAGGCGAAAGAGACTTCACTAGTTACTAATCCAGTTGAATATCATCGATGGTTTCGAGTCGACGCATTCATTTTGAGCAGCGGTGTCGCATCCCTAGGCGAAAGAGACTTCGCCGGTGTGCGGTGGAAGCTGCAATGTGAAGGGGTTGGCGCGGGGGTCAGTAGCGCTGCGTGACGACGCAGCAGGCGAGGCGCGCGCCGGCGTTGCCCGTGCGCAGGCTCTCGTCGTCGCCGCCCTGGCCCAGGTCGTCGGCCTTGGCGTGGACCACGAAGGCGCGCCCCACGGCGAAGCCCTCCGCGCCGGGCTCCAGGCTCAGCATGTCGCCCACCACGTCCACGCTCGCCACGCCCGCGCCGTCCGCCTCGATGTTGCCCAGGTCGCCCGCGTGCCGCGACGCGGCCGTCGGCCCGCCGTGCGTTTGCTGCGGCACACACCCTCAGATTACGCAACAAAGACAAACAAAAACACAAACACAATAAACAATCGCGTGGGTTTAACGTTCTTGTATCAAAATGGCGCTCATTTGTGTACATATATTTTGTTGCCCAAAATGTGGGTGAGGTACTATGTTGTAAAAAATGTGGGTAAGGTTGTGTGTCGTAAAAAATGTGGGTAAGTTTGTATGTCGTAAAAAATGTTGGTAAGGTTGTATGAGTATGTCGTAAAAAATGTTGGTAAGGTTGTATGAGTATGTCGTAAAAAATGTCGGTAAGGTTGTATGAGTATGTCGTAAAAAATGTGGGTCAGGTTGTATGAGTATGTCGTAAAAACTGTGGGTCAGGTTGTATGAGTATGTCGTAAAAAATGTGGGTCAGGTTGTATGAGTATGTCGTAAA